>WBZZ01001138.1:55000-174888 GCA_019918135.1 Paulinella micropora | reverse complement strand
AATAGCCGTAAGGAGTATTTGTAACCATCCTTCGATTCTGGGAAAGGTCCCACATGATCAATGTGTATAAACTCAAACATCCCCGCATGAAGAGGAAATTCGCCAATCAGGCCGAAATTTGCCTTCAGTGGTGTTTTGTTTATCTTGCACGGGATGCATGCATCCACCGCCTGATCTATCTCCTCCTTCATCTTCTTCCACCAGAATCGCCTCGCTACGAACATATGAGTTCGTTGTCGACCCGGATGCGCCAAAAGTGGGCAATTGTGGGCTGCGACAAATATAAATCGTCTCAGACTCTCCGGTACCCAAAGGGTCCATTTGTCCGGCTGTGACGCATAGCGACCGTGAAGGCCATTGTACCACAGTAGACCATCTCTCCATCCCATCTCCTTCATCTGATCTTTGATCGCTTTCGTCATCCGTAGCTCATCCGGGTTCTGATATAACTGTATCAGTTCTTTAAACTCCGGATCTTGAGCCTGTTGTTGCCTCCATGCGGTAGGCGAGGCTATATGGATAGTACCATCTTCTAGCCGTACCCCGATTCTTTCCGGGTCATCGTCTAGGTCACTTCTCCGCTCTTGAGGAGGCTCCGCATAAACTTCCTGCGTCTCCTCTTCCTCTCTTATGTTCGCCTTCGCATTCTCATATACCTCATAGGACCACTCAGCGTCCTCCTGGGTATGTAGCTCACAACATATCCCGTGATCCGGGCCTTGTGGACTGTACCGTAGACCTGTGCGGTCATATCGGACTCCACTCGCCATCTCCATCGCCTCAATGTGGCTGACCTCATACACCTTGTCAGTGGACAAGTCTTCCATCTCCACCGTGGACACCAACGCCGATACTTCTGAGTTAAACTCTAGCCTAGAGAGGCTATCAGCGACCACATTTCGCTTTCCCGGTAGATGGACCATTGTAAAATCGAAACAAGACAAGAACGCTTGCCACCGCGCCAGCCGTCCCGTCTGTTCATGATTCATCAACCATAACAGGTTATGATGATCAGTTCTGACAGTAAATTGAGGTCCTCCCCACAAATACTCTCTGAGCCTCTTGAGGGCCCATACTACCGCCAACGCCTCTCTTTGCCTTGTGCAATAGTTTCTCTCCGCCGCACACAACTTCCTACTAATAAACATGATTGGGTGTAATTTCTTCTCCTCATCCTCTTGTTGTAATACAGCCCCAATCGCAAACTTAGATGCGTCTGTATCGACTACGAATTGTTTCGTAAAGTCGGGCATCGTTAACACCAGTCCTCCGTCTTTCGGGTCTTTGTAAATGAGATCTTTGAGCGCATGAAACGCTTGCAAAGCCTCTTCGTCCCACTTCTCAAAGTCTCCAAAATCTATCATTTTCTCCACTTTAGCCCGTGTTGCACCCCAATCGGGTATAAACTGGCTATAGTATTGCGCCATCGCAAGGAATGAGTGCAATTCAGTGCGGTTCTTCGGTATCGGTCGATTCATAATCTCCTCCCTCTTCTCTTTGGATATCGAGACTCGATTATGGGAGATCTCATACCCTAAGTATGTCACACTTGTCTTGGCAAGTTGACACTTCTTTAGATTGCACTTCAGGCCAAAAGCTCCGATGCGCCTGAATATATCGGACAAATGATCGATATGCTCCTCCATTGTGTTAGAGTATACGATAATGTCATCGATATAGCAAAATGCATATTCTCCCGCCTTCTGTCCCCGCCTTCTCATAAAGCCACCGTCAGACAAATCATCGTACTGACTGCTCAACATCTTCTGCATCGCCTTCTGGAAAAGTCCTGGGGCTTGCTTGAGGCCCATCGGAAGCACTTTCCATTGATATATTTCCATACCCACCACAAACGCCGTCAGCCATCTGTACTTTTCCTCCAGTGGTATCTGCCAGAAGCCATTCTTAAGGTCAATGACCGAATAGAATTTTGCATTCCGCAGTACTCTCCTTCCTTCTTCTAATGTCGGGAGAGGATTTCTCTCTTCCTCCAGCACCTTGTTAACACGAGCATAGTTAACTGTCAGGCGCCATTCTCCTCCTGGCTTCGGCACTATTCTCGGTTGTGAGACTATTGAGGATGTTGATCTCTCAATAAAGTCCTCATTGAGCAGCTGTCTTGCTAGCTCCTCCGCTATCTTCGCCTCATGTATACTCAAATTCGCCCTTCGTGGTGCCGGTGACGGCTCCGCACCCGGTATTTTGTAAATAACCGCAGTGAAATCTTCAGGCTTGACACCACCTGCATGTGGAGGGTCAAAAATTTCCTTGTTCGCCTCTAATTTGGCTTTTAAAAGCTCCTTCTCCTTCTCCCTGCCTACTCCTTCTTCCAATATTTTCCGCGCCGCCTCTTGATAATCTTCATCAGACATCTGCTTATGTTGCTTGAGGGGTTCTCTGTCCTCCTCCAAGCCTAAGTCCTCTTCCGAGACATCATCTAGGCCCGTCTTTTCATACGTGACCGTGTCTGGCTCATCATCTTTACCGAGCTCCACCAGCATGTCAATGAGTCTCGCGTATTGCAAAGGAGCTTTACGGGTATAAAAACCATCAAAGCATGTGAATGCTTGCGGTATCAATTTCAACTTGTCGAGGTCTCTGAGCTTCCGCTTGTATGCACTGCTCTGCTCACGAGTTCCCATACGACAAGCCACCACTAGCTGTTGCTTGCGAGAGGGTACCGGTATAGGATGATCAATAAGCCGGTCCCTTATTTCCTGCGTCCATATCGCCTTCTCATTATGTGGCAGGATAATAGTATACGGCTTATTATTTTCGAATAAAGTCCGTAAGCATTTCTTCACTTCAGACAGTGAACGCGGCCACGTGGGCTCGTCACCCCAGAAATCAGTAATAAAACTTTTAATAGTTTCTGGTGGAGTATCCGGGATTCGCCCCGTTCTCCTTGGTACAAACTCCTCCCTTTTTTCTTCTCCTACTTTCGCATGGAAACAGTATCCGTTAGTAATATGAACATCTGTTCCTACTCCTTCCGCGAATCTCGCCAACGACGGGCTTCTTTGCGCGACACATATAATCTCCTCCTTTCGCTTCTCGATTAAGTCATCAATAGACTTTTTGTCCCAATGGCATGTCGGAACTGTGACAGTGCACACTTGGGATTCCCAATTGTCGGTCCAGGACAGTTCATCCGGTCTTACGACATGGGGGTGAACGTATACCTCAAGTGCCTCATGTGCGATGGCCATCTTTTTGTGATCCGTCGCTAGACTCAGCTCATAAGCCTCATAAGAGTCAGTAGCGTTGAAGGGATCAATATCGTTCTCTTCTCCTCTTTTTACTCCATATATCACTCGCCGTGCGGCGCAATCAATCACAGCCCCCATCGTAGCCAATTGGTCATACGATAGTAATATTGACCCGTGGTAACCGGGGACGACATAGAGGTCCATACTGTATACTCGTGCGGATTTCAATTTAAAGGTCAGTGTGATGATTCCCGTGATATCCGTCCGGCTGCTCACTCCTTTGAGAGTGCCCGTTGACTTTTTCATATTTCCGTCCACCCAGTCCCGTTATCGATTAAAAAACTTCCGGCCGACAATACTAATATTCGCCATCGTATCATCACCAACTTTTAATATTGTCTTCAATGTTTCACAATAAAGTTCCGTATAACACAGAGCATCGGGCCTGTGTATATTGGCTGCGAGAACAAGAACTTTACGTTCCAAATTTTGGAGTCTTGTCTCTAAGTTTTTCAACTCCTCCTTCTTCTCCTCCTGCTTCACCTCATTAACATTTTTATTATTCTGCGGTACTGGTGCGTTTACTATTTGAGCGACATTGTCTTGTGGTACTTGAGTACACACATTGTCTTTTTGCTCGCCACCCGCCGCGACCGTAGACATTGAGTCTGTTCGTGGTTGTCTGCTTGGCCGAGGCGATACGTCTGCCATTGGCCTCCTCGCCTCCATCGCAAGTCTCGCCTTCCTATTTGCATCAGTTATCATTGGTAACCGTGCTGTATGAACGGGTATGAGACTACCTTGGGGCTGCAGTCTCTGTGTACCCACATCTTTGTTTTCACATAGAGGAAGCGTTGGCCCAGTCTGCACAACAGCATTAGAAAGCACTGTGACTTTAGGGTTAAACTTCACAGTCTTCTCCTCCCTCTCTTCTTCCCCCTCCAGTCATTCCACCACCTCGAAACGATTACCTTGAGTAGTGTCCGGGTAGGATGACGTATCGGTCTCCGAGGCAGTGTTGTAGGCCTGAGCTCGACCGAAATTCGGGTTGGAGCTTGCCCACGAGCCTCCTCCTCCTCTGGGTGGGGGGGCTGGAGCTCGAACAGCTCTCCCTCCATAAGGGGTATATCCCCGACCTCCTCCTCTTCCTCTCTGAGGGGTTCCCTGCCACCTCGAGGCTCCTCTCCATGTTCCTCGTCCTCGTCCTCCTCCTCCTCCTCCTCCTCGTCCTCCTGCTCCTGCTCCTCCTTCTCGTCCTCTTTGAGAGGCCTTTAAGTTCTTTTGTCTCTCCCTTTCCTCCTTCTTCTCCTTCATCCTCTTCATGTAGGTAATGATTGCCTCTCGTAACTCCTCATCATCACACATATTGGCATACCAACCTTCGTTCACAGCGGCAATCTGAAGCATATTGAAAAGGCCCGGTTCCTTGCCTTCCGTCCTGCTCAGAAAATTTGCCCTTGCTGTTGGGTTCTGCCTATCATGATTGAAAGAGCAGTCTCTGTTCTCCATCTGTGCCTTACACTGCAAGCCCGCGAACCACCTCCAACATGCGGTCTTCAGGTCTGGCTCTCTCTGTCTCTTCCAACCGGCAACTCTGTTTGTGTACGTGGCTTGTGCGCCAACAGGTACACCGCCTGCCTGTGCCGTATGTGCCTCCGTGAGCGAGTCCATGTTTGAGCATGCACTCATCACTTCTTGAAACAGTGCTGACGGAGCAACGCTTTGAACCGTATTTTCGAACACGTGTGTCTCGAGGAAGTTCTTGGACTTCACTGAGCTAAACGTCGAGCATTGTTGTATGAGCTGAGTAAGCTTACTTGGGTTAACTGTGTGTAACGCCGAAAAGAAATAGAGGATGATCGACTTGCGGCCATAGAATAGCCCATAGGAGGAAACTACCTCCGTAAGGGTCGCCGCCAAGCCAACAGCACTCCTCAAACTCATCGCCACTGTCTCAAAGATTTCAAATCCTATGAGAGTACCAGTGCAGAGATGCTGGTATCCATGAGATTGAAAATATGAAATGAGTGTGGCCACCGCCAGTTCACACTGAGCGTCTAGGCCTGTTGCATTGTTTCTCTTAATCTCCTCCTTCTTTCTCAAAAACTTGTACTGTGTCAGATCAAATCCCTCCGAGACTAGAGATTGGTCAAAAACAGTAACAAGGGCCTCGTATTCCTGCGTTTCGTCGCCAGGAAAAGCCTTCATGCAGGCATTGATCTCTTTGAGCTTGCTCAAAAGCGAAGCATCAGAGTCTTTGTCTGAGCTCGTCTTGGCATATAGCATGAGACTTGCCACTCCTCCTTTCTTCCCCTTGAAGGCATTTATGATGTTCTGTCTGTCCTTCTTCTCCGTGTTTGTGACCACCACCGTAGTTGAGCCCGAGGGTGCAGGGGCTGGTGGGGCAGGAGCTGGTGGGGTCAAATATGTCGGAGGGTGTGTCTTTGCACCACTCACTTTTGCTTTCATTCTTTCCAGTCTCATCGTCTTCTCGAACTCCTCATTCTCTTTCGCCTTCTTCTTCTCAGATATCACCAGCTTTTGAGCATGAGTGATAAAGGCCACCAATTCAGAAGCAGATCTGAGAAAATTATATTTCTCCACATATTGGTCAACACCTGCTTTGTTGGCGACCGGTGGTGCGTTACTAAGTGATTTAAGGACAGAGTGATCCTTGGTAGGAATCCATCTCTTCCATGCCTCCTTGTGCAGTAACGCACCCATCAACAGTCTGATCTTGGTCAGAACTCTGTCGGTCTAACTCATCAATCACAGGATGAGTTTCTCCTGCTGCCTTAATGCTTTTTTCCATCTCTGCCTTCCCCTCCTCCAAGGCCTTTATTTCCATTGTAAAAAAATGAAATATACCACTCGAGTTTTTCGAACCCAGATTGGTCTTCATTTTTGTTACATCGACTGCCTCCTGACCAGTCGCGAGGAATCTGGCCGTTGCTCTTGGGTTTGTGTACTGGAGGTAACCCTCACATCGTGGGCCGTATGTACGTTCCCAAATCAGGGTTTGAGTGTACACCCCAAAGATAGCATCGAGTAATTCAAGGTGGGTGTGTGTGTCCCCAAACTTGATATGCTGTATCTTCTTTCTCTCTTCTGGATCAGAGACCAGTTTGCCGAGGAGCTGTGCTGTGTTTGATAATAGGATATAGACATCCTTTTTAGCACGACTTTTCTCTCTTCTTTGATCCTGAGGGATCCACACATAGGTATCATTCTCTCCCCCCATCTTGTTATCAAACTCTTCTTTAGTGAGGTCATAGTGGTCTTGCACCCACTGTTGTTCCTCCACTGTGATCTCCTCTCCATCACTATGAATCAAGTCGATCATTTTTCGTCCTCCTCCTCCCGTGTAGGCAGGTGGTAAGGGATTACCATATGCTCCTCCTCCTCCCGTCTCTTCCTGTTCAAATCCTCCATCTTCGTCTCCTCCATATCTTCCTTCATCATCCCAGCCCTCTTCTACTCCTCCTCCTACTCCTTCATCTCCTCCTCCTCCTTCATTCAATCCTCCTCCTCCTCCTTCATTCAATCCTCTTCCTCCTCCTCCTGCGTCTTCTTCTTCTCTTCTTTGATCTGCCTCCGAGAATTCACTCACTTCGGCGATCTCTGTCGACATGATGTCGTAGTAGTGATCAACAGGAGGACAGTATCAGCTCCTATGTTTGGTTTTTGTTCGTTTGTGTTCTGTTCCTCCTTCAGTCGATTGACTAGTGAAGAGAGAAACTAATAGCGAGGGTAGGATAAGATTCCCTGTCCTCTATGAAACACTGTTTGTATGTTTGTTTTTGTTTGAGAAAAATAGTCTTTGAGACTTTCTCCGATTTCTTGTTCTCCTTACTCAGATTACTTTCTCCTCCTTCTTTTCTATATTGTATCTAGTATGAGGCACTTGGACCTACACACAGATAGTAATAGAGAAGCTAGAAAAGCTCTCCTTGAGAAGTCGACAGTCGGTCGGATAGGTTCTCAGACCTACCTTTAGAAAACGATCAGAGATTTGCAAAAATACTCTGACGTATGTGTGAGATAATGCAGATAAATGCACAAACTAGAAGGGTAGAGTGTTGTGCTCCTGTCCCTATGCTTGTTTGTGTTTTGTGTGTGTTCCTTCACTCTTCTGTCCACCTCCTTCTTCTTGGTCTCTGTGTGAGAACAGCAAGAACGACAGAGAGTTTGTATCTGATGTCTCCTTGTGAGCACACAGATACTGATTGGGCTAGAGGGTACGAGACACCTGCTTGAGACCAATCAAATTATGTTTTGTGAAAGAGTTATGAGGGAGCTGTGTTGGAGTATTTGTTTTCGTCTGACGTCCCCGTGTGAGACAGGTCAGTGAAAATTCACTCTGTTGCCTGTGTGGCAAAGCAGAAAGAAATCACCCTAGTGATGTGGACTCCAAATGTAATGCCCCCAACGATAGCTCGTAAAAAGTCGGTAATACAACCAAACACAGTCCTCAAGAATGAGAATGATGTCTCGTTATATTAGCTTAGTGAAGCCAAAAAGGAAAACGGCAACAGACCAGGAATAAAATGGCATCAGGTCCAATCCGGACAAATAATGCTGAAAAACAAGCTGGTGCACCTGTCACCAGGAAAAGGTATTTTTTACCGGCTATCCGGGGGGTGATGCCTACATGATACAGGCGATACTTCGTTACGGAGTTGAGAAGGCGGTAAGATTCAACAAGCCTTGGTTCAAGTTATTTGCGGGTTTGTTAGATGTTGCGGTTACAATCACAACTATCATCTACAAACCGTTTCATGAAGAAAAAACACGCAAAGACATGCTCAAGGAACTTATTGAGGGTTTGGTGTCTTATGCGGGGCTTTTTGGAGGTTCTAGGAGCGCAGCGAGGGGCAAGCGTGTGATATGCCCTGGCCATTTGGTAAGTCTTACAAACGAGGCGAGTGATGGTAAGCGCGGCGCGGGTAAGCAGAACTAGGTTTGTTGTGCGGTGTGTGCTAGTAATGGAATCCGCAAGCGTACCAGTGCTTATTGCAGCGGTTGTCGCTATTTTTTTTGCCGAACTGGAGAATGTTTTCCGTGGCACACAGTCAATCATTTCGTTTCATCTGGGAAATGTAGGAGGCAGCCGTTGTGACAATGATTGTCAAGGTTTTATTAGTTATTAAAGAACGGTTTTTTTACACAATTAGCTTCCACCGGGTTTAATTCAATTGAATTTAATGATATAACTGTCAAAAACCACAAATAGGGATTAAAAAACTTGAAATTGGGTCGGATCCCCAAACGTGGCTTTAGATCCCCAAAAGTAGCAAACCGGTTAAGGGTTAAACACTAGCTGCCGGGTTGGCCAAGACTGTGATATTAATAACTTTTGATTTTTGAATGGCTGACTGATTTTTACGATCATATAAACGATAATATTACTACTACAAGATTCAGTGTGTTCAACTTACTGTTGCTCTGCACACCGTCACGTAGGAAAGCATTAATTAAAATTAATGATGCGAGTGGAATATGCTGTGTAGGTAGTTGAAAAAAAAAAATGAACGCAGTGACTCGGATGCAAACACTGTTACAGCAAACCTTAATCTGTTTCAATCCCTAAAAGTTGCTTCAATCCCCAAAAGTGGATTCGTACCTTAAAAAGCATCTGCTGATGTTAAAATGTTGTCAGTCAACCCGCGCCCAAAGGTGGCTTGAAACCCCCAAAAGTGCAAACCAGTTAAGGGTTAAGTTTGATAGTAATAGAATATTCGCCACTCGTTCATAGCAGGAGCTGCTGATCCGAGTCGGCAAGAATAAGCCTCAGGCCGCCCGGCGGCCCGGCCGCCGGCGGGTCAGTGACTCAGGCCGCCGGCGGGCTGCCTGTCCGACGTGGAAGGCAGAGTTAACCAAGAGGTGAAGCGTCAACTAAAAACTGCCACAGTTAACGGTTTCATTTTCCAGCAAATCTACTCCTCTGCAAAGTTCAACAGTGGCATTCTAATTTCATACATACATGTATGCATGCATGCACACATACATACATACAAATATACAAACATACATACAGACATGCATACACACATGACGCATGTATGCATACGGATTGATAAACAAGAAGCATGTAAATCTATTATATACATGTGTATTCTCTATTATGCATACATGCTACATACATGTATGCATGCATGCCTACATACATAAAATAATACAAATTTCGTTCCTCTTATTTCCAAAGATGACATTGCGAACGTATCAGTTTAGTTCATCTATTATAACCAGTAACTCTTCTATTTTCCTGCCGGTGCGTATCTTACGTAAATAAATAAATTTCTTTTTAGACATATAAGCTGTAATTATAAATTCTCACCTCATAGCACTACCTCGCAGCAGACCATTATCATATTTTGCATCGAAGCACAGCAGACAAGACGAGTGAACTACACATAAAAGACTACTAACCAGTACAAAAACAGTACAGAGAGGGACGCTCGAAGGAACCGTGCGCGAACACAGACGGTTCAAGTTCTGCGAAAGTCAGCGGAGTACAAACAACGTTTTGTTTAGCGCGCCTCTTATTATTGCGTCACGGGGAAATCAATCTCTCTGAACGTTTGGTTTGTTTTTTGGGTTCTTTTTTTTGTTTTCGTTTTTGTGTGTTTTTTTTCTGTTCTTTTCATGTTTGTTTTTCTTTAAGGAAAACTTTTGCTAAGTTTCCTTTTGAATCGGAGGGCACCGCGGCCCTCTCACCAGGAGAAAGCGACATCTGTGTGCATAAAGCACAAGCAGACAAAGCCAACAAATGGATGATATACTTCTAAAATGTAAGGCAGCGAATAAAAAAATAGATAAGGAGTAGGGTACGTAGGGTACATTCGGTTATCACCGTAGCAAGACGACGCTGGGCCAGACTTCCACGTCGGATCACAGAGGCCACGTAGGATCACTGAGGAATGTACGTCCTCTTCTCGGGGATGAAGCCAGTTTCGTACTTAATGCGATACAGTTGCCTGTACTTGACACCGATGATTCCAGACACGGTTGCAACCGCGGGCGCCACAGTGGTGAAAAGATCAAAAGTCAAGTGCATTTTCTATCCCGTTATCGAGGCTGGCAAAAGTCAAAGAGGTCTTTGTGATGGCTTCTAGCGCTCGCAGGTTCGATGCAAACATTTGCGGTGTTGGTTACGTTTTTGCACGTTTTGTCGCTGGGATTTTGCATCCATTGGGATATCCAGCCCATTGTTTGTTTTTCTTTGGTCTTGGTGCGAACCTTGACCTCACTGCCAAAAGATTGCCGCGTCGCATGACACGGTTGGCATCATTTTGGGAAGTCATAATGCCAATATTCTGCGGCGGATAGAATTTTTGCAACAAGGATATTTATCAGGCCATAGGTGCTCCTGGCATTGAGCAACTCTTTTTGCCGTTTTTGCTGTGCAATTTTAATTCGATTGGCGGGCCGTCGCAAACGAACAAGGTCGGACCGCTAACCTGAAATAAAGGTTTGATTTCCAAAAGAAAAGTCCTGACGCCAAAGTTTATTGATGCTAAAACAAACTGCTAAGAGTACTGCTAATAAAGTCACACCTTTATCAGTGCGGTTGCAAAAAAACAAGATGCACAGCTTGTCACATTCATCGAACAGCGAAGGCAGAGTCGCACTCAGAAGCAGGTTCTAGAGGAAGAGTCCGAAGTGCTCCAACTATTTCCGACATCGAAGAGTTCTTCGAAGAACCCTTTTAATTGGTTCGGCTAAGAAGGGAAAGTCCACCTTGCTCAACTTGCTATGTGGCCATTCTTTTTTCAAGGTCAAAGCCCCCCCCCCACCCGAGAAGAATAAGAGAAGAGAGGAGAAGAATCGAAGTAGACGGAGGAGAGCGGAGAGGAGAGTATACTCTCAATAAAGTTCTCAATAAAGACACAGAAGAAAAAGAAGAGAGGAGAGAGGAGAGTTTACATCCACGCATTCAGTTTTTTGTATGCTCGTAGAAATGGGTTTTGGTGCGCAATCAACCAAAGGATTTACCATGTCGCCTAGCGAGTTTAAAGCCATCCAACAAGCCTTTGCTAAGCCGGTCCATACGAAACTCCCTCTGCCTCTGTAATGGTTTTGATTTTTCTGCACACAAAAGGTTTTGAGGCAAAAGAGGTGGGTGTGCGTGTGTGTGTGTGTGTGTTGGGAGGGTAAGAAAGGTTGTATTCCAGATAAACTTAGTAATTTTACACAAATATGCATATTGAATTTGTCTAGAAAAAGAAGTACAAAATTGAAATGGGCTAGATCTCCATCTTATGAGCAGTTTAATTAAATAACCAAGGAAGTAAGCAAGGAAGGACAATCACGGAAAATGCCTATGCACCTCCACCCCCCCCCCCCCCTCTACCCCGGAGAGGCACGCACACTCTTTGGCTGGTCATTTCATCCAGGACTCTGCGGTGGCTCGCCTAAGACAGGGTTTCAACAGTGTTCGCACTTTTCAGCTGGAACTGGGAGGGTTGGAGATGATCAGCAAAGGATTATGTGTGCAAGAGGTATATGCTTCTCTCTGTGTCTCTCTCTCTCTCTCTCCTCTCTCTCTCTCTCTCTCCTCTCTCTCTCTCCTCTCTCCTCTCTCTCTCTTCTATCTCTCGTTCTCTCTTTCTTTCTTTCTCTTTCTCTCTCTCTGTCTCTTTTTGTTTCTCTCTCTTTCTCTCCCTCTCTCTTTCTCTCTTCCTCTCTCTCTCTTTCTCTTTGTTTCTTTCTCTTCCTCTTTCTTTCGATCTCTCTCTCTCTCTCTCTCTATATATGTGTGTGTGTGTGTGTCTGTGTGTGTACCTCTCTCTCTCTCTCAGTTCAAGCAAGGCAAGTTCAACCTCATCCCTTTCCAAGAATTCGACGAGCTTTGCAAGGGAAAGAAAAAGGTTGCTTTAATTGGTTCGGCTAAGAAGGGAAAGTCCACCTTGCTCAACTTGCTATGTGGCGATTGCTTTTTCAAGGTCAAAGCCCGCCCCGCCCCCCCCCCCCCCCCCCCCCCCCCCCGCGTCCCTATCTCTTTCTCAACTTTGTCTCTGCCACTTGAAGTTCGGAGTTTTGCCCTCGAGTGCTTTACGCCCTCTTCTTCCTCTGCCCCGGGTGATAAAGGAGGGGGTTGGTGGGGGGGGGGGGGGGGGTTGGACGGACTTGGAGAGGAGATCTAGATGAAAAGGAGCAGAGGAGGCCAGGCTTGCAGGTGTGTATGTCTGCGTCTATATTTCGATGTGTCTGACGTGACTGTAGGCAGATCAGGTGGAGCATACATTGGGGCTCCGCATGGTGGTGATTGGCAACCTGGTCCTCGTTGACTCGGAAGGCTTGGAACCAACGCTGTGCACAACTGAGCCATGGGTCAACTATGACTTTATCGTCTTGTTCCTCAAGAGCTGGTGCGACGTCATCGGTATCGTGGTGGACCGCCTGACGTATGATGACTTGAGGCTGATCAAGACCATGAACGAGCACTTCGTCATGCCCTCAACTTGTCTGGACAGGCTCATGGTGATTCACAACGTCAAGACAATCACATCCGTAGCCGCGATGGATGCATATGCAAAAGGAATCATGGAAAGGCTGCGCGGAGATGAAAATAACCAATGTTTGAAGGAGTCCCCACTACACTACGAGGTCTTTATGAACCCAAAAAAATCTGTTTCCCATCATTTCTTGGGAGATATCAAAGAGGCAGGGCTGTGGGCTGATTCCCTGAACAGCGTGGTGACGGAGATTTCATCGGCGAAGAAAAACGTCAAGCTTTCCCAAGGAGGAGTAGGCAGCGGTCAGACAATTGTGTAGAAAGTACTATCGGAAGGACATCAAAGTATGCATCAGGGAAGACAAGATCGTCGTCGACATGCCAAGCATGCCCCGCACCATCGCGCATGGTGCGGGAGGCGACTTATTCAGTCATTTTGAAAGCTTGAAATACGCTTTTTGCGTTGATGAAAAAACCAAGCGCCTGGATTTGATTCTGACACTTGCAGAATTTTGGCTCACCCATGTGGATATCGATGAGGGAGGCACCTCTGTCCTTGTGAAGGGATTGATTCGTGACGTTGCCCGCGAGAGTGAAGGCGTACTCTGCTGGGGCATTATTCGGCAAATCATCTATCTGCCATGCAAAGTGATACGGCGCGAGATGGCAGAGGAGACAGCACCAGCACCAGCAGCACTTTCATCTGCAGCAGCGCATCCAGCGCAAGCAGCACCCGTGGAGTTTGGTGCAAGGAAATGGGCTTATTTGAAGGTTGGCTATACTAATCACGGGTCCTATCGCATACAGATGCGCATCGACGCCAACATCAACGACTGCGCTGCCGGTCAACTCAGAGCGCTTCCTCAGGCTGCCACATCGCTCTTTCAAGAGACACCCGAGGACGATGGATGGACAGGAATCCAACAAGCCTTTGATCGGGCTATGGAAGCAGCAGCAGCAGCACCAGCATCTCCAGCAACTAATTTCCAGGCCGGTGTGTGCTCTCTCTCCTCTCTCTCTCTCTCTCTCTCTCTCTCTCTCTCTCTCTGCTGTCCCTTACTCCAGCGGCGGCCACTCAAGTGATTCTTCTTCTTCTTCTTCTTCTTTCTTCTTCTTCTTCTTCTTCTTCTTCTTCTTCTTCTTCTTCTTCTTCTTCTTCTTCTTCTTCTTCTTCTTCCTCTTCTTCTTCTTCTTCTTCTTCTTCTTCTTCTTCTTCTTCTTCTTCCTCTTCTTCTTCCTCTCTCTCTCTTTCTCTCTCTCTCTCTCTCTATATATATATATATATATATCTTTCTTTCTCTCTCTCTCTCTCTCTCTCTCTCTCTCTCTCTCTCTTTCTTTCTTTCTTTCTTTCTTTCCATCTCCCTCCCAATCTCCCTCTCCTCTCGTCTCTTTCTTTCTTCCTCTCCGTCTCGACCCATGCATCCGGGACACATCTACATCTACATCTACATCTACATCTACAGGTCCCACTCGCGCTCCCGGCACAGCCCGCCCTACTACCGCTCCCTCTTTCTTTGAACCTCCTTTATCTTTCTCCTCCTCTTCCATGCCCTCCGCTTCGTTCTCTTCTTCTTCTTCTTCTTCTTCTTCTTCTTCTTCTTCTTCTTCTTCTTCTTCTTCTTCTTCTTCTTCTTCTTTTTCCTCCTCCTCCTCCTCTTCCTCCTCTTCCTCCTCACTGCCTGTTTCTCCAACTGCCCTTACTTATTTCCTTTCTCAACTCAGATCGCCTACACCATACACCTTGAAGTCACACCTGGCTCTGTACCGAAGATCGTCACTCCTAGTGCACGGGATGAGCAAGGACACTTGAGGTCCCATAAACCCCAGTTCTCTCAACCATGTTATTAAAGGTACAATATCTGGCTCTTCTAAATTTTTTGTTTTTTCCGTCACCCTCACAATCTTCATCTTTCCGATCATAGGCACACTGTCAGTGACATTTCCGAGTCCTTATTACCCTTTTTTCTTTCTTTTTTTTCTTTCTTTTTTCTTTCTTTCTTTCTTTCTTTTTTTTTTTTTTTTTTTTTTTTTTTTTTTTTTTTTTTTCCTCCGAGCCTCTCTTCATTTCTTCCTGTACACTTCCCCTTTCAAGTTCGTTTGTCCCTTTTCGTTCTTCCTACTCTGTTTTCCCCTTAACTTCTTCATTCTCTCCTATAAATCTTCATTGTTTTTACATGATGGCGTTAACTTCTCACTCACTGATTACCTATAGTTTCAGCCTTCCCCGCTGTATTATCTTTCTATTAATAAATGAGTTGATAAGTGGAAACTTGAAAAAATTGTAACAGTGCCCTTTACGGTGCCAAAAAGTATTAATAAAGTATTAGATGACATTTACGCAACTTCACACTTACTTTTAAATTAACTTGATGAAAATTTAATACCGCCGGTCGCCGCGGCCACCGACCATCCTTCAAGTTTTTTTGTGTGTGTGTGTGTGTGTGTGTGTGTGTGTTGTTGTTGTTGTTGTTGTTGTTGCTGTTGTTGTTGTTCAACGGTTGTTGTTGTGAATTTCAACTGTTGTTGTTGACACTGCAATGTTGTTGTTATTTAAGTGTTATATATTAATATGGGTTGTTGTTGTTGTTGTTGTTGTTTTGAAGGCATTTAACCTGATAAGCAAGCCGGGCGAGTCAGTTTAATGAGGAAAAGGGGTAAACGAAAACTTAGTCTAGTAAAAACTTAAACTAGTGATGCCAGCCCAAGCCTCGGACATATTGTCAATAGTATTGTGCCACCAATCATTTGTGACTCGAAGTTTGAATCAGTAGATGGAAACTAGCCTGAGCCGGGACATTGACTTCTCGTGTCACAGTGATCCGTGTGGCGGGCCCAATAAAGCAGCAGTGCAAGTCCTAAGGGAAGACTGGAACTGTAATGCCCCCCAATGATAGCTCAAGAAAAAGTCAGTAATACAACCGTTGAACCCAACACAGTCCTCAAGAATGAGAGTGATGTCGGAGTCGTTGTATTAGCTCAGTGAAGCCGAAAAGGAAAACTGCAACAGACCAGGAATAAAATGGCATCTGAGGTCCAATCCGGACAAATATTAATAATACTGAAAAACAGGCTGGTGCACCTGTCACCAGGAAAAGGATACTTTTTATCGGCTATCCGGGGGGTGATGCTTACAGAACCACAGCTCAACAGCTAAGCATTAGAACTTCAAACATGTATTAATAATTATTTGTTGCAGCCGTGACTCAATATTCAATGATCATAGTATATATAACGCCTGTCTAACGACATGAAGAATGAGGAATACCTAATGTAGAAGGGACCAGGCTCCGTACTCTCCAAGCCAAGGATAACCGACAGACCGGAACATAGAGTCATACTTTTTTTAACCTTGAAAAAAAAGTTAAGTGCGCTGCTGAATCGATTTTAATTGTATTAATATTGTATATTTTTAAAGTTTGCATGTTCCTTATTAAACTACTTCAATTAGCTTGAAAAAATTTTAGCAGTTTTAATGAACGACGTCAGCAAAGTTGTTTGTTCCGGGGTTTTGCGTACATTGCGCCGTACGTTTGTCCACAAATTGCCACATTATAATATAATATAATAATAATAATAATAACAATAATAATAATAACAATAATAATAATAATAATAATAATAATAATAATAATAATAATAATAATAATAACAATAAAACTTGTCACAGATCATGACTGACTCACGAGGCTATTAATAGAGAGTCGCCGGGCTTGATTCATAATAATAATAATAATAATAAAAATAATAATAATAATAATAATAATAATAATAATAATAATAATAATAATAATAATAATAATAATAATAATAATAATAATAATAATAATAATAATAATAATAATAATAATAATAATAATAATAATAATAATAATAATAATAATAATAATAATAATAATAAAATAAAACATCATAATATTATATGTTAATACTAATAATAAACAATGAACTTGAAAAAAAATGTTTAACCTGCTGAACGGATTTCAAAATTCAAACTGCTCAAATTGAACCTCGGGGATCCATGCTCACGGATGAGATAGATCGGGGAGCTCTGGTACGAGACGTCGTCTGGGAGGGTTCGTTATCCTGCGGACGGCGCGACCTAGAACGGCTCCTCAGTGGGGGGGAACGGGCGCCAGGCGTGGAGATGCTACCCCGAGGAGGAAGTGGGCGGGGGCGTGCTGTCTGGACACCCTCCTGGCGTTTCTTGGTACCCGGCTGGGGCTGCGCAGTGACCCCGGGGGGGAACTGAGGGGGGGGGGGGGGGCTCCCGACTGGTCGACTGTATTGCGTCGTTTCGCAGCCTAGGGGAAGTAGCGCCGTACTTGAGGACCGGTGGAGCAGGAGGGCGAGGAGTGGGTGGCTGAGGGGAGGGCGAGGAGTGGCAGGACTACACACGCCTCATTTTTCGTCAGCTCACCGAGACCAGCTCACAGCCACTCCATCACAAGATGGTGAGCGGTGACTGGCACTGCCGTGGAACCAACCCTAAAACACCAGTATAATTATCGTATTAATATTAATATAAAACTTGTAATGTAATGTGATGCAAGGTCATGTAATGTCATGCAATGTTGTATAGTTTTATGCATAGTGCAGGCAGCTATGTTATATACATATACATATATATATACATGTATATACATATAATACATGTAAATATATATATATAATGTATATATATATATATATCTATATATATATACATATACATATACCTTATGTATATACATATACATATACATATACATATACATTATATATATATACATTATATATATATATATTTACATGTATTATACACATATATACATATATATATGTATATGTATATAACATAGCTGCCTGCACTATGCATAAAACTATACAACATTGCATGACATTACATGACCTTGCATCACATTACATTACATTACATTACATTACATGACATTACATGACATTACATGACATTACATGACATTACATTGCACTAAAACACATTACATCACATTACGTTCACGTCAAACATCCCCCGCGCCCCGCTCGACGGAAGTCGGCCGTTTTCAGCGTGGACGCGGAACCCACCGGCCCTGCCCCGAGAAGGAGGGCCGGTGCCGAGGTGGAGTGGATAATCTGCGCGCACATTCCCCCACAAGGACTCAGGGGCGGCCCGGGAGGGGTCAGAGCCCCCCCCCCCCCCTGGGGTCTCACGTTCGCCCCCCCGAAGGGGAAGAAGGTCTCGATCACGAAGCAGTGACCCACCTCTCCTTCCCAGAGAAGGGGGGCGGGGACGACGTTCCCGGTCGTGCTCCCCCCGGGGAAGATCTCGGAGGGAGCGGCCCGGACGGAGGTCGCGGTCGCCACGTCGTCGCCCGTACGATGGATGCAGTTTTCGGGCTGGATCCCGACCCCGACCCCGGGAGCAAGCCCCTTCTCGATCACGGCGAGCGAGAATCTCCCCCAGCCCCCCTCGTGGTGGGCGCCATCCATCCCCCTCTGCTGGAAACGCACGCCGCCGTGGCAGCCTCATCAAGCGTACCCGATCCTCCTCATCCTTCTCCTCTACATCCTCCACTCTCTCCGCCCCGTTGGAACCTACCCCCGCCCCCCCTTCGTATACGGCCCCGGCACCATCTCCACCCCAGCGGTCTCCTCAGCCATCTCCGTTGGCCGCCCCGCGGCCCACTGGGGCTCCCCCCGAGTCACCCGCCCTCCCAACGAGCTCATCAACTCCCAACAGCGTTCCAGTCCCCGAGGCACCACCGGCGCCTCAGTTGGCCCTTCAAAAGATGATCCCACGAGGCGACCTGATGGCCATGGTTGACCTACCCTCCTTTCTGTCCTCCAGCTGTCACCTGGGACCTGCCCTCGTCCGCGAGATAGGGGCAAGCATCTGCAACAAGTACAGCTCAAATCCGGACTGGATACACCGAGTTTCCCCCGATTGCCCCCTCCGCTTAGATGCCCTCCGTAGCATTATCAGCCACGCCAGATCCGGAGATGCGTGGGACTCCCTCCCTGCGGTCCGCCAGCAGGATCTCGAGCGAGCGTACAAGGAGGGGTGGCTTACACTGCTAGGTCTCCTGCCTAGCTCGACCATTCTCCGACAGGGGGTGTGGAACTCCCAGGCCGCCCTGCTGCCAAACCGTCGCAATCGGAAGCAGTACGAGTACGCCCGCCGACGCCTGCAACGTAAACGTAAACGACCAAACCCCACCAGCTCTACGTTGCCCCCCGCCGCTGCTGGCCCTGCTGATTCTGGACGACGTCCTGCCCCCCCTCTACCCCGGCTGCAGGCACCGCCCCCCCTCAGTCTGCATCCCGAAACCCAAGCCACGCCTGTCGAAGACGGATCGACCACCGTTGTGTCTCCTTTCAAGGTCAAAGCGGCCACGCCGACTCCGTCACTCGATGTCCCATCGGCCAGCACAAACACAAAAGGCCATGACCGACAGGCCAGCTCCGGACCCTTGGCGATCACAGGCGGCAGGCAGGGCTGTGTGGCTGCGAAGCAGAAGGAAGCCAGGCTGCGCACAAGCCGACCTGCTTAAGCAGCCGATGTACAGGACCCCCCCCCCCCCCTCGCGGGACCCCCCCTTCTTTATCGGTCCCACCGGGTACAATCGTAGTGCACCACCCCCCTTCTCAAGTGCGGGGATCCACACGGCCTGCTTCGAGAAGCACCATGGGAGGAATCTTCTTCAGCCCTGATGATATCCGCGCAATCCGACAGGAAAGTCAGCTCACTCGCCAGATGCAGGCTTCCCTTAAGGATCAGGAAGACAAGATGGCAGACTTCTACGAGATAGAAGCCGCTGGTCTTCGACCCCGACGGACGTTTGCGAAGGAGACCTCCGGTACTCCGCCTACTCTGACCTCAAGCACGGACCCCAGCCAGAGTAATGCGCTGTCTAATAAAGCTCAGGGGGAGTACTCCGGGGTCGGAATTATAACGAAAGGTAAAGGTCGTCCTGCATGTCCCCGTAAAGCTCCTGCGGAGTCGCCTCCTCTTCCCTACAGAGGTATTAAGAACCCGGATAACCGGTACTGTTTCTTAATAAGCGCGGTCCAACTCCTCTCATCCTTTCCCAAGCTTCC
This sequence comes from Paulinella micropora, assembly GCA_019918135.1. Lineage (NCBI taxonomy): Eukaryota > Cercozoa > Imbricatea > Euglyphida > Paulinellidae > Paulinella > Paulinella micropora. The sequence goes on along the minus strand of WBZZ01001138.1, from coordinate 155,142 downwards.
CGCTTTCCTACGGAACTGGGCCTCGGCACGCCCACCCAGGTCCATGATCGGACCTCAGATGACGGCCATCAGCGCTATCATTAATACGATGGCTGAGCTTCGCCCCCAGGTGAAGAGCTCCTCGCAAGAATTCCAGCCCATCTCCTGTGCCTGGTTCCGCTACCCGGTTGTTCTCCGCAGCACCCTCCCCAGTCCGGACCTTCATGACGGCGGCGACACCGGACTGGCAGCTCGGGGCCTACTGTTGTTGCTCCGGGACGCCGGGCCCTCTTTCCTCCCGAGGGGAGTGTCTATGGAATCGTGGCTCCCTCACGTGGTTTCGACTTCATCGTGCCAGGGATGCTCCACTACCTCTCTTTCCTCCACGTGGGCTCTTCCTCTCTCCCTGTCTCTCCTGGCCGGCGACCGCTCCCCGTTCCCCCTCTCTGAGCTCGTGGACAGATGGCTGCTTGGTGGTCCTTCTGAGTCTTTCCGCTGTGCCCACTGCGGAGGCAGGCAAGGGGCGACTACTCGGACGCTGCAGACACATGCAGAATGTCTTCTCCTCGACATTCATCGGCCGCTGGGACTCCAGAACCTACGGTCCCTTCGATCCGCGCACCACAACATCTCTGTCCTGCCCTCGCTCGTTCTTGACCACCGGTGGACGCAAGACGGGCAGCCGGCCTCCTACTCTCTCCAAAGCGTTATTTGCATTCAGATGGAAGGCAACGCACGCTCGCGGCAACTTCCCCACGCGTTCCTCCTGGACCGCAACAGTTCAGGGGAGTGGGTGAAGTGTGACGACGACTCCGTTTCGGTCCTCCATAACCTGACTGCATGCAGGGTGATTGCTTCGTATGGAGTGCAACTTCTGTTCAAGCGGACAGTCTCCTCCCTTCCTGACCCCGTCGCGGTTCTTCACCCGTTTTCCGCAGCCCAGCGCCCAGCCTTGGGACTGAGCTCAGCCTCAAAGACTAATCGACATTTCCGTCAGCGCCTACGCAAGATTATTAGGAACCTGCGGAAGATGGCAGCGGATAAGAAGGATGAGCATTCCACCAATGCAGCCTCCTTCAACTCTCGGGCATTCTCCCTGCTGGGGCAAGGCATGTCCATTGAACGGCACCTCCTCCCCCGTAGCCCAGTGCCCTCCTCCGCCCCCCTGGGGTTCTCTACTGTCTACAGGGTCTACAAACAAGGCATGCGGGAGCACCTTCCCCAGCCGTCCGCCAAGTGGTTTAGCGATTTCAAGCAGTCTCGGGACGGGCTTCGGGGAGGCGCGCAGGCCTCTCTTGCCTTTGCGACGCTCAGATACAATCTGGAGCGCTTCCATGGCACCAATGTCCTGTCGCTCACCTCGCACGTACGAGAACCACTTCTGGCTTTTCCACCACAAAAGGTGGTCCCCCCACTGCGCCACGGCTCTCCCAAGGAGCTCTCAACCAATGGTTAAGCCAGATGTTTCTCCTATCTCCCTCCTTCGGAGCTCAGCTTCACCTTCGATCCAGGAATCCATTGGCAGACAGGACCACCAAGGCGTTGGAATCCATTGTCCAGGACGGGAGTCTCATGCTCCTCACCTCCTGGCATGCACTCTCCTCCCCACGGGTTCTTCGCTATGTCCAGCGACGCCGCCCGCGGGTCCTCATTGTTCGGGCACAGGATATCAAGGGACGCATCCTGCTCCACCACACAGCCAACTTCAGGTCTGAGACTCCGGCGTGGGACCACGCGCCTCGGTTCATCGGCCCTCTCGGCATCTCCCTGCCCGCTGTTCGCTACAAACGCCTCAGAACGATCCTGCAGCTCACAATGCTCTTTATTGATGTCGGGGCCAGGGATGGTCTCCTGGAGCTTTCCATCCCGGAAGCGCCTTTTGGCCCTGAGGAGTTTTTTCGACCCGACTGGATCCTCGCAAAGGCCTCGGCCTGGATCGTTGTCGGCCTCATCCTTTGGAGTCCTCAGGAAAGTGACCCTCAGATGGATCCTCCGGAGGAGCAAGGGTTGCCAGAGGGAGATAGTGAGGACGAGGAGGACGCCATCACTGCATTGTCGCACCTCAGTAGGGAAGAGCGGCTTGTTCAATCTATCGCGTCTCACCGCCTGGAGGCCCCCCCCCTGCAGCGCTGGATTCAGGCCCGAGTAGACATCGCCCGGGATCGGCTAGAGCGTCAATTCCTCTCGCTCGACGCCCCGGTTGACTCTCCCCCCTCCTCCCCGCCTGGCAGCTTCGATCGTTTCCCGGGTCCACCGCCCCTCCCATCCTCTGTAGAAGAAATCATCGAGTCTGCTCTCCCCCCCCCTTCTCTAGCCGACAGCCCAGCCCCCCCCTCCCCTCTTCCCGGAGTCCGGAGGGAAGGGAAGCCCGGCCTGATGGAATTGTCGCCCCGGTGGTCTCCGGGTCTCCCCCGCTGCCTCTAGTGGAGCCCAAGAGGTGGACGCAAGCTCAGCGGGATAGTTTCCAGCAGTGTATGGAAGAGAGCATGCGGACGGCCCAGCCCCCCCAGGCTTCGTTGAAGCAGGACCATCCAAGCCGCAGTTGCTGCCGCACCTATAGAGAACGACGCTGCTCCCCCGGCTGTCCCTAGCCTTGCTCTGCCAAGTGTCATTCAGGACGCTCAGCCGCCTCCTCCACCATTGAGCAGGCGGCAGCCCAGACCCCCTAAGTCCAGGCGGAAGATAACGAAGGTACCCCGCATGCTAACTGCCCTGCAATCCATCACGAGGGGCCTCCAGAGACAGGTTCCGAGGGACCCCGGATCCCATTTATCCAGGCTCTGGATGAGCATTTGCCGTACGCTTCGAATGGAAGGGGATCTGGTGGGGCACATCCTGGATGAGACGTCGTCGGATGACCCGCTGGAGTTATCACGTCTCCTGCCCGACGCTCTGAAGGTCCTTGCCAAGGCCAGACGCAAGATTAACTCTCGACTCGAGGACATCAAGCGCGTCAAGAGGGAGTCTAAGAGACCGGATAGGTTTTGCCACAACCAAGCCTTTGACCGTAATCAGCACAAATTCCTCCTCCGTGTCCAAGCGGACTCAGCCATGGAGTCCCCCCGCCCGAAGCTCTCCGGGAGCACTATGCAGACCTCTACCGCACACGTGTCTCCGACCTGGCAGACGAGGAGCGCCGACTTCACCAAGTGATGGGGCCTGGAGCTACACTATGGACCCCCCCAGAGGACTCCAAATATAACCAGAGAGAGCTCCTTCTCGGAAGCGACAGGCTCCGTGCGCCGATCCTCAGACCGGGGGAGGTTATCGACAAGGGGCATTTCACCAATCTGGTGTTCCGAGGTAATGTGGATCCTGCCCCCCTTTCCCTTCTCCCCAGTGAGACGGAATCTGTCATCCAGTCATCTGCCGAGGTAGCCCTTCAGGCGGGGGTGGAAGGGATGAGGTCCCTCATGAATGCCCACAAGGCACCGTCCCTTCGCCAGTACACAGTGCAGTTCCCGCCGGAGGATGACAACGAACGGAGACCGAACCGTAATTCAGATGAGCTTAAGAGATGGGATACTGCCAACCTTCCCCTTCAGGATGTGTATACAGCCCCTCCCGTTGACTTGGTTCCCAAGCTTATGGAGTTCCTGGAAGCTGAAGCAGGGGAGTACCTGGGTATCCACCTTCCTAACGGAGAGGACACCCGGGGCCTGATCATCCGACTCCAATCCAACGCGTTTGCTCTGCGCCTCAGCTCGCTCCCTGACGAATTCCAACAACGGTTCCCTGTTGCTCGCCTTGCGCCGCGCCTCGATCGACCTGACGAGCTGTCTCCAGGCTCCCTGTCACCATGGGACGCTATCCTCGTTACCGATGGATCCTGCTTTCCCGAACATGGCAACGCTGCGGGCTTCGGGGCTTTCCTATCCTACAATCGCGATATTATCGCCATCTACGGCAACGCGGACAATCCAGCCTCTAGTGGTGAACAGGAAGTGTTGGCAGTTATGGCAGGGGGCCTCCAATTCATCCGGGAGATGGCCTGGAGGCCCCGGCGAGTCCATGTCTACACCGACTACCGGGCCCTATCGGACGCGAATCTGGAAGGGGAGGCCCACGAACTGTTCAAGACGCGGTCGAAGCCCCCCCTATGGGATGCCATCTTTCGCTTTCACGTGCAGACTGCTCCGATCTCTTTCCACTGGGTCAAGTCCCACCAAGAACGCAGTTTTGAGTGGACCTTCCGTCTAAATGAGTGTGCAGACCGCCTCGCCAAGTGGGCGGTCCTAAGAAGAGTGACCCGGCTACAGAGGATTCGGGAGTGGGAGAGGCTGCGCTCGGCCCCGCCCCGAGACTCCAACGGACGGCTTCTCCTTGTAGGGCCGTTCCAAGAGTCTCATATTCCTGGGGACCGGGTCAAGCAATTCGTCAATATCTTCAAGTGCCTCCCCCCCCCGCTCTCTCGAGAGCAGGCGCTCGATCTGGCTCGTCGGCCGCTCTCGTTGGGTGAAATCGAGCATGCAATTCAGGCCAAAAAGGGTCCTGCTCCGGGAGACGATGGTATACCCCCCGACATCTTCAAGCTCCTCTCGCAAGACGCGAAGATCCAATTAGGATCTTTCTTCTCCCATTGCTGGAAGGAGAAGAGATTACCAAAGGACTGGAAGCCGGGGATTCTCAGCCAGATTTGGAAGGGGACTGGGACAGGCGCAAATGTATCCGACTGGCGGGGCATCACGGTTTCGAACGCGATCCTCAACCTCTACGAAAAACTCGTCACTTTTCGGGTTGAGTCCTTCAAGCTCCACACAGGGTGCATCCGGAAGACTTCTAAAGCCAACACAACAACTGTGAGTGGGTGCGATGAATGGAACATGGTGCTGCGGTTGATGTTGGCCGATTTACGGGCAGCCCCCAAGATTACAGGTAAGAAAAAGACGCTTATCATCTTCTCCACTGACATCCGCAAGGCGTTTGACCGCGCGGAGCTCACTTACATCTGCGAAGCGTACTCCCATGTGGTGGCTCAGGAGGGGGAGTTCCCCGAGCTGTTTGCTTTCCTCCGCCATCGGTTCAAAGACTCCCCGCTCAAGCTCAAGGTCCCGGACTCTACAGGGAAGTCTGCTGTTTTGCCGGACGAAATTCACCGCTCCCGAGGGATCCCTCAAGGTGGATCGCTCAGCCCGGGCACATACGGGGTTCTCGACGAATACCTTACCCGCTTGTGCCCTGCCCAGCAATTTATGCCAGCAGGATACAGGTTCTACGATGGCACTAGCAGCGACCGCTCCCAGAACACCTCAGTCTACCCCCTGAGGCCCCCGTTGACTGATCACAAATTTGCGGACGATAACTGGGCAGCCCTAGGAGGGGATGGTCCACCGGAGCTCTACATTCCCGAGGCACAAAAGGGCTTCTCACTTCTTTATACGCAACTTAGGGCCGCACGCCAGATCTGTGCGGCGGAAAAATGCTCTGTCATCTGCCTGGTTAGTGAAGAGGGCAAAGGTGTCTACGCTGTCCCGATTTCTCTCACTGCACCCGGCCGGGACTCGACGTGCCCCCCCACCGTGATTAGAAACCGTTCGGCAATTGAAGTCTTTCGGTCCCTGGGGCTCCACACCGACGGCAACAATAACCCGCAGATCCAAAGAGACTACGCGATTTCAAGGTTCGTGGCTACTGCCCGGTTGATACACAGCCTCGACCTCTCGCTTGCAAGGAAAAGGAAAGCCCTCACGTGTCTCCTCACCAGCATCCTAGATTTTTCCTTCGGGTGGACCCCCTTCCCCCAGAAGTTGCTTCGGGACCTAGACACAGCTTTTCGGGACCATATCCGGGAGACTCTTCAGCTGTCTCCCCAGGAGATTCCAAACGCGGTGCTTTACGGCCCATAGGAGGAGGGGGAGGATTCGGCCTTCACCAGTTCTCCACCCGGTACTACCTGCGAACTTTCACGGTGTTTATCAAATGCCTCCTTTCGACCGATCCATACGTTCAATACGCGGTGGATGCGCATCTACGCCTAGCGTGGGATTATTACTTCCCCAGGAACAAGGATCTCTGTCCCCAGCGTCTCCCCCTCCGTGGTCGCCGAGCTGCTCCCAAGAGCTCTTGCCCCCCACAGCCGCCAAGCACGCGCTTCTCGTTCAGATGGGCAGGGGACGGCGGACCGCGCCCGCCACTGATGCATCCACCGATTCATCCACCGGACATATGGCGAATGCACTCCGTTTTCCACGGGGTGGAGGTCCCCACCGACTGCATCATTCCAGCTTTCTACCCGCGGTACGTCAACGCTGTGAACAGGGGCGCTCTCAGGGACGAAGCCCCCATACCAGAGGACATCAACAAGCAGTGCCCCAAGCTTCCGGACCCCCCAGACCAGCCTTTCCTTGGATGGCAAGGTCACCTGCATCTGCTCAAGGAGGATCGCCGCGACGGACTTATGGTACTTCATTGGATCCGCGCCTGCAGAGCACTGGGCATTGGCATTAACCCGCGCATCCCTCCAGGGCATGTGAGTGACTCGTCATGGCCCGACGGGCGACAGCAGCGATCCGATGCAGAACACAGCCTTGCCCGATTCAGGGAGGCATATGACGTTCCCCCGGCCCGCTTCGAATGGAACGCACTAGAGGTCCCAGTCGTTCTCTCCGTCACTAACTTTCTCACCAAGGAGACTGTCGCTCCAGGGTCAGTAGACCAAGCCATCGCCCAAGTCAAGAAGAATTGGACCTCCTACAACCTATGGAAGCTTCGCCAGAGATGCTCGGAAGACGCTAATAAATTCAAAGTGGCGCCCCGCTTTGGCCTAACATGGGGGATCCGCTCGGAAATACGCAGACCCTTCCAAGCCATTACCAACCATTTCCTTCAACCCAACGGCTGCCTTTCAGTGAGAGAGGTAGCCATAGTACTCAAATGCCAGCTAGATGTCTGGCCCACTCCGGCGAGGGTCAGCACTGTGATTACCAAGGGGGCCACCTCGACCTCCTGCCCGTATGGCTGCAGGGTCACTGGGAGCATCAGCCACTACTTGCTCTCAAAGTCCTCCTTCCACTCGGAGGCCCTCAAGTCTCTACTGGATCAGCGGCACTCCAAATGCAGACAGTGGATCCGCAGCTGCTTGGAGCGGTCAGACAACGACGATGGCATAGCACCGGACTGCAAAGTCTTCATCATCGGGGAGGAGGGAGCCTTCCCTCGACCGAAGCAAGATAGTGCCCCCCCTCGTGCGGACGCAGGTCTCCCCGCCCCGGAGGGAGCCCCCCTTCTTGCCCCACCTCTCTCGCCGGCTTTCATTCACCCCGCCGCGCAGGTGATGGTGGACATGGCGGGACCGGGTTTTTCGCACAAGATAGACCTGCTGGTCACCGCCTCTCGAAGATCAAACCACGTTACCCTGATAGACTACACGACCCGGGAGGATCAATGGCTGGTCCGCGAAGATGACTCCTGTCTCCCCGCGAGACAGTCGCCAGACGATCGGCGGGATACCTGGGACCGAGATGGACGTCGGGTGAACCCCCCTTACCGACCGAAGGACCCAAATGCGTTTCGGGGAGAAGACCCGCCCAGCACCTGGCCAGCTATCCCCTGGAAGTCCCATCAGGCGTGGGGATATAACCCGCGGGCGATCTATGATCACCGATACCTCCCGCTGGAAGAAGCGATAAGCAGGCAGACCATTAGGAGACGTCCAATGTCTACCAATCTTATTATGATCGCAATGGGGGCGAGAGGATACATCTCCCAAGCCTCATTTGACGAACTGTGCTTCCATTTCTCCAAGAGCATCGCGCAGCAGATCTACCAAGGCCTAACCAGGATTTGCCATGAGCATATCATCCAGACTTGGAATTTCCTTCACCATTTCCCTGCGGGACCTCCTCCAAACCCTCCTTTCCGCCCCCCTCAGTAGGTGGGCGTGCTCCTTCGCCCTACCTGGTCCCCTTTGTTGCTTTGTCCAGAGGCGGGAGGCGAGCGGAGAGGCGGAGAAGGAAGTCCACCAGAGGCCCAAGGTATCCCACCGAAGCTGAGTCCAAGGGGGACGAAAATCCATCGCACCGATCCCGTAGATGTGGGAGGAGAGGGTCTCCTGTGGCTCGCTTAGCCCACCAGCAAGTCAGACTACCCACTGGCACACTAGCTTGCCTATGGAGTCTCCTTTTCCTCCCACCCTTGACTCCCCATCGAATCCCACCTCTCCTCGGGGCCACGGAACCGAAGGGGCCTAGCCCTGGCTAGAGTTTTGAATTCCTCTCCCCCCCCCCCCCATCCAGCCTTCCGCCTCTTTTTTCTCCCGACCTAGCCTCCGCCCGCTTTGAGTCTATGGGAGGGTAATCCGTCCTGTCTGTGTCCCCCCCTTCTCAGGGAGCTGCATAGTCATGGGGATGGAGGACTCGTCTAGGGTTGACTGTGCTTCTTCTTCTGTCTTCTCTCTCTTGTCGGGATTCGGTTTTTTCAAATTTCCAGCGTCTCTGCTGGTTTCCTGGTCTGTGGGGGGGATGTTTCCTGGGTGGGACGGACGGACCAGGCTTAAGCGCGGCCTCTTGCCTTGGACCGCGCTCCCTTGTGGGATCACTTTCACTCTGTTCCCTCTCTCTCTCCTCTACGACCGGCCCCCCTCTCTTTCTCTCTTCCTTGTTGCGCTCTCTCTCTCTGGCGTTCCTGCGATTCAGCTGGTGCCCTGTGGGCCTGCTCGAGTCAGGATCGGTGTGTCTACGACTGGTCGCCCATGGATTGGCGCTGGATGGGAGTCCCGCTTCGACCTGGACGAATGGGCCCAGATGCGCCGGGACGTGTTGGCTGCTTCGCTTCCGGGAAGATTCTTCCCGGTCTGAATTGGCCTGTGCCAGCCGGTTACTAGGTTTGTGTGTTGGTCGGGAGGTTCCTGTAGGCTATCGGCTGTCCCTTCTCTCTGTCGTCCTTTCTCTCTCGTTCTTTCTCTCTCGCTCTCTTTCTCTCTATCTCTTTCGTTCTCCATCTCTCTCTCTCTCTCTCTCTCTCTCTCTCTTTCTATCTCTCTCTCTTTTTCTCTATCTCTACCCTTTCTACGACGTGCATCTGTGTCTCCGGACCGTTTGCGCACAGATCCTAGCGGGCTGCTATTCGCTCAAGGCCAAATGCTCCCCCAGCCATCAAACCCGCTTAGTCGGTGTCCCTGATGTTGGTGGTCGTAGTGCAGGCGCCCCGCAACCGCTACGGGTTTGGGTGGGAATACTGTCTTTCTCATTGTACAATAATTTTAGCAAAATCAATAAAAAATTAATAAGGGGCGCCAATTTAAACACTATTAAGAAAAACGCAGGCGAAATTGTGGAAAAACTAAAAAATAACCCCTTAGCCCGCGAAGTAATAGAAAGACATAAAGACAACCCCGCAGAGGCGATATTACAATTAAAACAGACGCCCCGCTTTAAATCCGTTGTAATCAGTTATAGGCGAACACTAGCAAGCGACTATACAAGCAAATACCTTTAAATGTGGATTACAGAGACGAGCCGAAGGGGAAATTAAGAAAGAATAATTTGACCATTCAAGCAGATAGTTTTCACAGAATACCGATAAGCAGAGAACCGATAAATAAATTAGTTATTGACGAGGCCGACCATTTCGTCAAACACTTAACGAGTGATATGTTTAAGAAGTCGCGGAACAACAAAAACAACTGGGAGATAATAAAATATGTAATAGGCACGGCGAAACAGATAATTACAATGTCTGGCACACTCAAGGCAGATGATATTGAATTCTTTCAAAACATACGGCGGGAATGTGGCAGAGAGGCAAAAAAAAACATTATTTATTAACAATGAGCCCCCGAGCAAAACTAAGCGACATATACACATTAAGGCGGGCAATATTGGCGAGGCTTACGAACAGATTATTAAATTAAGGTGCGAGGGTAAAAAAATACTCGTCCCCGCGAATATTGGCAAACGACGGCTTAGAACGTTAGCGAAAATGTTAGAGAAGGATAAGCACAGAGTGCTATTAATGACGGGCGAAACCAACAAAACGGAAGAAGTGCGGGAAGCAATGGCCGACGAATACAAGAAATGGGTGGAGTATGATATTGTTATTTACTCGCCAGCAATTACGGGGGGCTTAGATTACTACCACAAGGGGGTTTTTAATAATATTGTGGCCGTGGCGTGTAATAAAACGAATATGAGCGGGGATTTCTTTCAAATGTTGGGCAGAATACGGCACCCGATAGACCGCAATGTATATTTATTTTATACGAATTATAACACGGCGACCATTGAAAGCGAAACGCAATATATTTAAGGCAATTAAGCGCGAGCCTTAACGACAGGCAAAAGCTGGATGAAATGGCAACCTTGGCGAATCGGACATATGGGCAATACGGGGCGATTAATGTAGTAGCAAACGATTACATAAAATTGTTAGCGAAAAACAAAGTGGAGCAGAACAAAGACGCCCGCCAATGGATACAGAATTTAATAAAGCATTTCATATTAGCCAACTACGAAATAAGCGACTTAGACGAGCCAAACGCGAGCGAGCCGACAATTAAGAAGGCAAAATTAACAGAGTAATTAAAAAAGAGGACGCTAAAACCTTATTTGAACCTTGATCGCGGGGCACGTTGTGTAGTCAAAGCCAAAGTGGTTGATCGCACAGAAGCTAGAAGCCCCTGCGCCCATGATGGAAGCAACAACTATGGCCACGTAGCGGGCAGCCCTTGCGTTGTCGGTCGGAGTGAAAGTGACTGAAGTATCAATTATAAAGGGGAACGATGCATATTGCCACAGCGTTCAGGTAGTGCCGTCCAACGACGTGCCCACCCACCATTGTTTCATTGCTTTACTCAGGCCGCCGGTCTGGCCCTGCAGACAGTACTTCTCCAGTACGACTCCAGTGCCAAAATCTAGCTGGAGCCACTCTCCTGAGCACACTACACCCGAAAACGTTTTGCTTGCATTGGAGGTGTAGGCGCCGCTAGTGGCATCGTAGGTACCAGTGTTGCTCTGCCAGGAGGAGTCTGAGCCAGTATTGAAGCCGTCGTACGCGTTGCCGTTCCCAGAAGTGGACGCGCTCGCGACCAGGCCGTTCCAGCTGTTGCTCGACATACTGTCTGGCTTCTTCACGTACGAAGTGGCTACAAGGCTCAGACCATGAGAGATGGCCTGGTCCCCGTACAACAGCGCGCCGTCGGAGCCCAGCGACACCAAGCTAGTACTGGCAGGCAGCGAGCTAGGCAGGCTCAGCGCGACCGTCCCCGTGCTCGCGATCGTAGAGGTGCAGATCGTCAATGGTGTCTTCGAAGTCTGCGTGTCCACGTAGCCTTTGTTGGCGGCGTCAGTCACGTCTGAGGGTGGTGACAGGTTCCTCGGCAAATACACGTAGTCGTTGAAATCGAATTTTAACGAGGCTATTTCGTTGACGACCCGGCCGACCAGGTTGCTAGAACCAGCGACTATAAATACCATTACCACATACCTGCCCATTGCTGGGCCTATAGGAGCAAACGTCTTTTCCTGGCTCGCGGTGAACGTCTGTGTCACGTTCTGGTCGTGCCACAAGGTCCAAGTAGAGCCGTTCGTGCTAGTAGCCATCTTCCACTGGCCGGGCGCATACGAGGTCGCGGAATTTATGCTGCTGGCAGAAGTAACGTAGTACTGGGTCAGTTGAACCACCCTACCCAAATCGAGCTGTAACCAGTTGCCATTCACAAAAACGCCGCTGATAGTCTTGCCAGTCACCCCCAATGAGCCACTCCAAACGCCCGTAGTAGCGTCGTAAGGGCCTGTGCCCATGTGTGTAGTGCTGACGGAGTTGTCGAACGCGAGTCTAGCATCATACAAGACGTTGTCTCCGTACCTTCCGTCGGAGCTCGCTGTATAGGTGTACATATCAGGGCTGACCCAGGGGTTCGTAGTCATGTTGCTCTGCATCTTGCTGCCAGTGGCAGCCAGACCGAACATCAAGTTATGGTAGATCATATTACCACCAGCTTGCATCGCGCCACCAGACGTTAGTGACATCAGCGATGTGGTGATGGGCAGCGAGCTCGGCAGCGAGAAAATGCTTTGGGACATTTCGTACGTGCTAGGGTTGTACTGCAGCACCTTCTGGCCTGAACCGCTCGCTTGGCCCGACCTCACCGGCCTGATGGTAGTCGAACCAGCTGTGCTAACATTCATGTCCGCACCGCTCGCGTTCAGTACGATCGCGTTTGTTGCAGGTACCGACAGGGCGTTATCGCACCCGCCAATCGCAATGCTGTCCGCCCCCAACATGGCGCCCGCATGTGACCCGATAGCTATGGACCGCGCTCCTTGGTCTGTGGTGCCTGCATAATATCCTATCGCCACGGATCGCGCCCCTTGGTTGGTACTGCCCGCCGTCGCGCCTATCGCCACGGCGTTGTCGCCTTGATTCTCGTTTCCGGTAGTATCTCCCACTGCGACAGCGCCCGAGCCTTGCGTAACCATCCCGGTATAATCGCCTATCGCTATGCTGGCTGCCCCTTGCTTCATGTCCCCGCCGGCCAGGTAGCCTACAGCGAGCGCGCCGCTAGCCTGTCGGAAGAGATCCTCTATCGTCTTGGTGTTGATCACGCCCGTTTCCTTCACCAGTATGCCGCTAGTGACGGGCATGGGCAAGAAGTCGCCCTCCGCGTAGCTCATGGCCCCGTCCGCTCCGGCCGCCAACAGCTTCGTACTTGCAGGAAGGGAGGCCGGCAGCCTGAGTGCACAAGACCCACTGGAAGGAGCTGAAAGAGTGCTGTTGCCGCCAGCCCCTGTCAGCGTGAGCGTTGACGAGCTTAATTGGCTGCTCAGGCCTAGCACACCGTCCGGGTCGACCGTCACCAGCTGCGCGGCCGAGGCGGGCAGAGGGTTAGGCAGCCTCGCGAGATTGTCCGGGATCGTCGTAACCGTGTAGTCGGTGTCCATGAGCACGATCGCGCCATTACCGCTAGGAGCCAGGGACGGCTGCTTGAGCGTCCTGTCCTTGACCGCAAAGATCGAGCCGTCTGAGTCCATGGTCACGACACAATCGTCTTGGGTAGGCATGATCGACGGGAACTTCACTGCTCCTGCCACCTGGTGGTCGACGTACGCCTTGGGCGCTAGCTGCGAGGCCTTGGTAGGGTAGCTGGTGTTCTCGATGCAGCCGGCATTGTATAGCTGGTAGTCGAAAGCCAGGCTCCGCATGTACCAAACCCCCGCCCCGTTGTTTTTGGTGCAGATTACGCGCAGGTACCTGGCGTAATCGGCTGAGGTTGCCGGCGTGAACGTGCGCAGGCTGTCGCCGACAAAGGTCTGGGCCGTCTGGCTGTCCCAAGTGAACCATCGGCTGCCGTCCGCGCTGTAAGCAACTACCCAGTCTCTGGGCGCGGTAATAGCCCCCGCAGACGTGAAGTGGTAAGCAGTGACCTTGGCGTGCATCGGTAGATCGAGCTGGAGCCACGCGCCCGCTACAGGGAGATTATCGACCATCGTCTCGATCATGGCAGTGTAGTTGTTGCCGCTGTAGCTGTCGGGCGCAGTAGTGCCCCACAAGGTCGAGAAGTCGCTGTCAAAGGCCAGGTAGGCCTGGGCGGAATTGCTAGAGGCAGAGGCCACAAAGCCAGCGGAGCTGTTAGAAGTCATCCCGGCCGGCTGGTTAGTTTTGGCTTCAGTGTCCAGCGTCAAGGTAATCAGGTCGGCTAAATCGACCAAGTGCGGGTTCCCGGACGTAGTCAGCCTGTGAGCGGTATTAAGCGCTACCGCCTCGTTCGCGGCCACTCCGCCCGCTGCCCATCTCACGCCCCCGTCGCCGTCCGAAACAAGGACGTCGCCACTCTGTCAGTCGACAGGTAGCACAAAGTCGTCGGTCGCGCCGTCGAGGCGCCGCCGCTTGTACGACCTCGCAACTTCCATTTGTTGCTGATTAAATAATATAACAAGAGGAGAAGTTTTTTTAATTAGTTTACAGGATCTCATCTAGAAAATTGTCGACAAAGCGCATGCGTTCTTCCCAAGTGTCTCCGCCAGCGACGTCTCTGGCCTGGTTGATGCAGGCGCCGTCGCCATAAGGTCGGCACACGAGCGAAGCTAAGTCTCGAGGGTCGCCTCTCTTGCCGGTGCCGGACCAAAAAAGCTGCCCTTCGAAAAAGCAGGCGCCGCAAGTAGGACAAACTGCCAGCATGCCGGAACACTGTTATAGTATTAAAACAGAGAATTAAAAAATGAGAGCGATGCCACCGTTGTCAGAACCCACGTTGCCCGCCGGGTTCGCCAGCTCCCGTCCCACCCCCCACCGCCACCACGGTTCTGGCAGCTAGCAGGCTGTGGCACCCCCCCCCCTCCCCCTTTTTCTTCTGCTGTCTTTCGCGACTGCGACCTTGGGGTGGGTCCAGATTGGACATCGTGTTCCCTATGTATATTTTCGACTGCCTTGGTGCCAGATCTGGACCCAGATGTGTCGACGGGCAACTTGAGCTGTGACAGGGGGTGGGTCCAGATTGGACATCGTGTTCCCTATGTATATTTTCAACTGCTGTGGTGTCCGATCCGGACCCACATGTGTCGACGGGCAACTTGAGCTGTGACAGGGGGTAGGTCCAGATTGGACATCGTGTTCCCTATGTATATTTTCAACTGCGGTGGTGTCCGATCCGGACCACCGACGGCTACACACAACACCAAAGACGGGAGGCATGGAGAGGGAGGGGGGAGGACCCAGCAACGATCAAGCAAGGGAGAGAGTCCTGTGTGTAGCCCCGGCTTGATCATTTGGGCGCCAGCCTCCCCCCCCCCCCCTCCCTCCTCCTCTGTCCGTTGGTGGGTCCAGATTGGACACCGTGTTCCCTATGTATATTTTCGACTGCGGTGGTGCCCGAGGTGGACCCACGTGTGTCGACGGGCAACTTGAGCTGCGACCCTGGGTGGGTCCAGATTGGACACAGTGTTCCCTATGTATATTTTCGACTGCGGTGGTGCCCGAGGTGGACCCACGTGTGTCGACGGGTAACTTGAGCTGCGACCCTGGGTGGGTCCAGATTGGACACCGTGTTCCCTATGTATTTTCGACTGCGGTGGTGCCCGAGGTGGACCCAGATGTGTCGACGAGCAAGTGAGTGGCTCGTCGAGCAGGTGAGTGGCTCGTCGGGCAGGTGAGTGGCTCGACGGGACTGCGAGCTGCTCGACGCGCCGAAAATGGCCTGACCCTACCCCAAAAATAAGAAGAATTTCACTTGTGGGTCTGCGTGATACGGCCGAAACAAGCAGTGATACGCGAATGCCGAAATCCCCCGGGAAATGCTATTTTTCCCATGTGATATGGCCGAAACAAGCAGTGATACGAGAATGCCGAAATTTCCCGGTAAAATGCCACTTTTCCTGCATCGGGCCGGCCGTGCCACAAATGCCACTTTCGCTGGGAAATGCCATTTTGCGTGGTCTGGGCCGGCCGTGCAACTAGTGCCACTTTGCGGGTAAGAAAAGGTAACGGTTACCAGGTCGGTCCGCCAGGGCAAAAAGACAATTTTTACAGGTTCGGCCCACCAGGGACAAAAAGGAAATGGAGTGATCAGGCCTATCGTAGATTTTTAACATTAATGTTAATATGTCTATATATATATATATATTTGTATATAAATACATAGAGAGGAGTGACAAGAGTCACTAGTGACCTTAGTCACTGTTGAATGCCAGTCTACAGTACATCAGCGTAAGAAAAATACACAACAGAAGTAAAAAAAATACCAAGTACAAAAAGTACAAAGTATAAAAAAAGTGCAACAACAAATAAATGCTCTCTTGAATTCAAGATTGAAATGTATTGAAAGTGTTAGGGTTAGTGTTAAAAATGTTAGTGTTAGTGTTGAAATGTATTGAAAGTGTTAAGGTTAGGGTTGAAATGTATTGAAATGGTTAGGGTTAGGGTTGAAATGTATTGAAAGTGTTAGGGTTAGGGTCGAAATGTATTGAAAGGGTTAGGGTTGAAATATTTTGAAAGTGTTAGAGTTAGGGTTGAAATGCATTGAAAGTGTTAGGGTTAGGGTTGAAATATATTGAAAGTGTTAGGGTTAGGGTTGAAATGTATTGAAAGTGTTAGGGTTAGGGTTGAAATGTATTGAAAGTGTTAGGGTTAGGTTTGAAATGTATTGAAACTGTTAGGGTTAGGGTTGAAATATATTGAAATGGTTAGGGTTAGGGTTGAAATGTATTGAAAGGGTTAGGGTTAGGGTTGAAATGTATTGAAAGGGTTAGGGTTAGGGTTGAAATGTATTGAACGTGTTAGGGTTAGGGTTGAAATGTATTGAAAGGGTTAGGGTTAGGGTTGAAATGTATTAACAGTGTTAGGGTTAGTGTTGAAATGTATTGAAAGTGTTAGGGTTAGGGTTGAAATGTATTGAAAGTGTTAGGGTTAGGGTTAAAATGTATTGAAAGTGTTAGGGTTAGGGTTGAAATGTATTGAAAGGGTTAGGGTTAGGGTTGAAATATATTGAAATAGTTAGGGTTAGGGTTATAATGTATTGAAAGTGTTAGGGTTAGGGTTGAAAGGGTTAGGGTTCGGGTTGAAATGTATTGAAAGGGTTAGGGTTAGGGTTGAAATGTATTGAAAGGGTTAGGGTTAGGGTTGAAAGGGTTAGTGTTAGGGTTGAAATGTATTGAAAAGGGTTAGGGCCAAGGTACTAACCACCAGCCCGTTGCATTCCCCCCTCCCACAGGTGCCTGTGCTCCCCGCACTTGCATAGCAAAAGAAGCTCCAAGAGCTCCGGCCGCCGTCGGTCAAGCCCACCCGCCCCAAACACTCGAGCCTGCAGGCACGCCATAGCTTGTCCGCGGCCCCTTCCAAGCGCGCGGCACACCTGAGCTCGCGCGCCGCCCCGTCCGAGCGCGCTGGCCAGCCCGATGTTAGCTTCTATCCTGAACGCAAACATTCCTGACAATCTCTCTTGATTGTAGACTCAGCCCGAGCAAGCCGCGAACAAGAATGTGTGCCTGCGCGAGGTCATCGAGATCGACAACTGAGCACGCTCTCTCTCCCCCCCCCCCCCGGTTACGCGCTGCCACGACGTTAGATCTTATCTGGCTACACTCTCATTTTTCTCTTCCCCCCTGCCACCCGCTAGCAATCTCTAGGGAGTACATTGATTGCAATAAAAGAAAACCTTAACCAAACAGGGAAAAGTTTCGCAGACCCAGCCTCGTCTGATTTTTAAGAAAAAAAAGTTTGGTACTACCCCCTCCTGGCCGGCTCGGACCAGCGCAAAAGAAACGAACAGCCCCGTTGGTGTAGCTGGCAAAGCCTAGGCACCAGTGCTGAAGAGCAGAGGTGAACCAAGAGAAGAGAGGTTGCAGAACATAGCAAAGCCCCCCTCCCCAACCAAAAGTCTAGAGCTGAGAGAACATGAGAAAGAACATACAATGACACGAGAGATAACATGGGAGAGAGCATGGACTAACATGGGAGTAGGGGAGGGACAATACGGGAGAATACGAGAGAGAACATCGGAGAACATGAGAGAAGGAGAGTGAAAACATTTGAGAACATAGGAGAACACGCGGGAGAACATAGGAGAACATGAGAGAAGGGGAGTGACAAAATTGGAGAACATGGGAGAACACGCGGGAGAACATAGGAAAACATGGGAGCAGAGGAGGGACAACACTGGAGAATATAAGAGAGACCATATGAAACCATGGGAGAACACGCGGGAGAACATAGGAGAACATGGGAGATAATATAGGAAAACATAGGAGAGAACATATGAAAACATGGGTGCAGAGGATGGACAACACGGGAGAATACAAGAGAGATCATAGGAGAACATGTGAAAACACGCGGCAGAAAATAGGAGAACGTGGGATATAACATAGGAAATCATGGGAGCAGAGGATGGACAACACGGGAGAATACAAGAGAAACCATAGGAGAACATGAGAGAACACGCGGGAGAACATAGGAGAACGTAAAAGAGAACACAGGAAAACATGGGAGTAGAGGAGGGACAACACGGGAGAATACAAGAAAGTCTATAGGAGAACATGGGAGAACACGAAGGAGAACATAGGAGAACATAGGATAGAACATATGAAAACATGGGAGCAGAGGAGGGACAACACTGGAGAAAACAAGAGATACCATAGGTGAACATGGGAGAACACTCTCCACACGCGGGAGATCATAGGAGAACGTGGGAGAGAACATAGGAAAACATGGGAGCAGAGGAGAGACAACACGGGAGAAAACAAGAGATACCATAGGAGAACATGGGAGAGAACATAGGAAAACATAGGAGCAGGGGATGCAGGCGGGAGAATACAAGAGGGACCATAGGAGAACATGCACACCGCAAAAACCGACACACACATGCATGGGTTGTGGTAGGAACGTTCTGCTACGTGTTTCTGGGTGGCACCCCAGATTTGCCACTCTGAGCGGAGACGTGCCGGCCGACCACATGGGAGTAAACTGTCTAGGTTTCGGTGGGAAGGCGACACTCTCGCACGTGTGCACACCTCATTATTTGCATTGCTTACATCAGTGGAAGTGTGGATGCATGTGTTCTGTGTGGAATCCATGTTTGCTGTGTGTTTTCCCTTGTATTCTACTGTGTCTCATGTTATCTCCTGTGTTATCCTGTGTACTTTCATGTTCCATCTTCTGTTCTTGTGTCCTCTCATGTGTTCTCCTGTGTCCTCTCCTGTGTTCTCCTGTGTTCTCTCATGTTCTCTCCTGTCCTGTGTTCTCCTGTGTTCTCCTTTATACTATCCTTTGTTCTGCTGTGTTCTCTCATGTTCTCTTCTGTGTTGTCCTGTGTCCTCTCATGTTCTCTCCTGTGTTCTGTGTCCTCTCCTGTGTTCTCCTGTGTTCTCCTGTATTCTCTCATGTTGCCTCTTGTGTTCTCTCCTGTGTTCTCCTGTGTCCTCTCATGTTCCCTCTTGTGTTCTCCTGTGACCTCTCATGTTTTCTCCTGTGTTCTCCTGTGTTCTCCTGTGTCCTCTCCTGTGTCTTCTCCTGTGTTCTCCTGTGTTATCTCATGTTCTCTCCTGTGTCTTCCTGTGTCCTCTCATGTTTTCTCCTGTGTTCTCCTGTGTCTTCTCGCGTTCTCTCCTGTGTTCTCCTGTGTCCTCTCATGTTTCCTCCTGTGTTCCACCGTGTCCTCTCATGTTCCCTCCTGTGTCCTCTTGTGTTCTCTACTGTGTTCTCCTGTGTCCTCTCGTGTTCTCTCCTGTGTTCTCCTGTGCCCTCTCGTGTCCTCTGCTGTGTTCTCCTGTGTTCTCCTGTGTCCTCTCATGTTCCCTCCTGTGTTATCTCATGTTCCCTTCTGTGTTCTCCTTTGTTATCATGTGTTCTCTCCTGTGTTCTCCTGTGTCCTTTCTTGCTCCCTTCTGTGTTCATCACTGTGCTTCCCCCCCCCCCCCCCCCCACACCCCCTCCCTAGTGTTCTTGGATGTCGTCCCCTCCTAACAAACCCTGCACCCAAAACCTCCCAAGCGCTGATCAGACTGGAAATAGCCAGCTTCCAACAGCCGAGGATGTAAAACTAACCATTCGTCAAAGGTGGGGGTATCACTTTTTCCGAAATTTTTCAAGATTTTTAGGAACTTTCAGAAAACTTGTGCAAATGAATGGGAATTCAGTATTTAGTTACAGAACATACTAAAATGATATTAAAACATGTTTTTATTAATAGTCAACCACTTGGACTTCACCTCCGGAGGTGGACCGAAACCGGTCTGACACTATAACTTTTCTACTTTTTTTTCATGCCGGCGACGACAAGACCATGCTGGAAACAAGCGACCACCACGCACACCTTGCTTTGATTGTTTTGTTTTATTTGTTTTTAGTATTTTCCTACATTATGAGCTGCTTTCACCTTTAAAAATGTCCTGCCGCCCGCTGTGGGAGGGGGATTCACGTTGGGGGGGGGGGGGGGCTGTTGACTACGCAAAGTAAAGAGATCAGTTGAATTCTTAATTAACAACACAAATCTAAATGTAGAATACTAAGTTGAGAAAATGAGAAATTTGTTTGCTTCCAGGTTTCCGTTGGTAATCCCGCTAGTAGTAGCGCAAACCTGCAAGTGCACCCTGAAAACAAAAGCAAAACAATTTGAAGCGTCTGGCAGAGAAATGAAAAAGGAAGCGATACAAGAACCTGTTGCATGTAGTTGAAATCAACGTCTCAGCGCCATCGACGCTAACGCAAACTCAAAAAAACTTGGTGAGTTTTGCGGGCTGGGGGTGGCGAGACCGGTGCCGCGTGGGGGGTTGGAGGTGTTACCAGTCAAAGCGCCAGCTGCCATGCGCGCGATCACGTCCTCCAGCATTTGTTCTTTCTCGCTCTTGCTATTATTACTGTTATTATTATTACTGTTATTATTATTACTGTTATTATTATTAGTATTACTATTATCGTTAATATTATTACTGTTGTTGTTGCTGTTGTTCTTCTTTTTTTTCTTTTTCTTCTGGCTTTCCTCCTCTTCCTCTTCCTCCTCCTCCTCATCCTTCTTCTTCTTCTTCTTCTTCTTCTTCTTCTTCTTCTTCTTCTTCTCCTGCTGCTGCTGTTGTTGCTTTTCTTTTTCCATCCTTGCCTTCTCTTTCTGCTCCCTTGCCTCCCTCTGCTTTCTCTCATCTTCTATAAGTTTATTGATGGATGCGGTTTGATCTGCAATTGCCTTGTTGACAAGGGACTGAACGACTGCTTTCGAAACGCCAGCGGCCGAATCCTCCTGTGTACACAATATTATCGCTTTGATACAGAATGTATACAGGTGCACACAGGACGGTCCGGCCACCGGTGCTTTGAAAGCAGGCGTTTAATCCTTTATAAATAAGGCAATGACAGAACAAACCAAGGCAATGAAGAATTGCTAAAAAACGAAAGAAATCAGAAGGGGGACAGGGAGAAGAAAGAGATGCAAGAAAGGAAAGAAAAAAGAGAGGCAACAACAGGAAAAGAAGGAAGAGAGAAAAAGAAGAAGAAGAAGAAGAAGAAGAAGAAGAAGAAGAAGAAGAAGGAGGAGGAGAGAAATAGAAGAAGAAAAAGAAGAAAAAGAAGAAGAAGAAGAAGAAGAAGAAGAAGAAGAATCTTAGAAGAAGAAGAAGGAGGAGAGATTTTATACCTCTTCTTCCACGTCCTCTTCCTCAGACCCGACCTTAGCAGCCTTCTGCTTCTTGCTGCTGGTTTTGACTAGCCAGAAACAAATACACTAACAAGCAAGAGAGGATGAAAGTTCAATTGGTTACCAGCCTTTTTCTTCTTGGGCCCCTTAGCCGTAGGAGTGGGCGCCTCTTCTTCCACTGGCTCCTCCAACGTTTCTATACAAAGCACCACATGCATATTACGATTCATGTTTTCATATTACATCATACACAATTTGGCTACCATATTTCAGTTTCTTGACCCTGCTCGAAGACCGAGGCTCGCCGTTCCCTTCTCTCTTGCGCTAAAATGTGGGGAGAAGAAAGAAAGTGGTGTGTGTTTGTGTGTGTGTGTGGGGGGGGGGGGGTGGGGGGCAAGAAGCATAATATTATCCGACCTTGTTTGCTAAAAACAGAAGCAAAAGCTCCCTCTTCCGCCAGTAATAGAGCATCGGCGGCTCCGTAGGGTTGCCGATGTACTTCGCAAACTCTGGCTTGACTTCCTTCTCGAAGTCAAGCGGCGACTTACCAAGCATGCATGAGTGCTTCAGGTTGAACCCATAGAAACCCATGAGCTGGTAGTGAATTTCATTTGCAACGCCATCGCCGTCAGTATCGACATAGCGTGCAGCAAAAATATAACGCTTTGATCCTGCAACAGCCCAGTATAGCAGATATTAATGTGCAGCGACTGAACTTTGAGAAACATAATGTACCTCGATTGATTTGGGCAGGACTCTTCTTCCGCCAACCGTAGGGGAAAATGATCAAGAGAGCAGGAGCACAGGGGGAAACTTCCCTATCCGATGTTTCCACTTGCGTGGACGCCGTGAGCTGAAATTTGTTGTACTTCTCCAGCACAACGTCCAGCACAAGCGGCCCCTCCCTGGGTTTGTTGTCTTCGGTAGTAAACTTGAACAGCAAGCTAATCCAAGCAGCGACAGCAGCAGTACAAGCAAAAGAAGAAGAAGAAGAAGAAGAAGAAGAAGAAGAAGAAGAAGAAGAAAAAGAAGAAGAAAAAAAAGAAGAAGAAAGAAGAAGAAGAAGAAGAAGAAGAAGAAGAAGAAGAAGAAGAAGAAGAAGAAGAAGAAGAAGAAGAAGAAGAAGAAGAAGAAGAAGAAGAAGAAGAAGAAGAAGAAGAAGAAGAAGAAAGAAGAAGAAAGAAGAAGAAAGAAGAAGGAAGAAGAAGAAGAAGAAGAAAGAAGAAGAAGAAGAAGAAGAAAAAGAAGAAGAAGAAGAAGAAGAAGACCAGTCTTGCCAGGACTTGCCCGAAATGAATGTGAAGACGGACGTCGCCCACACACGAATCTTGCCGTTCCCAACCGGCGGTAACTTATGACCCGGGTTGTCAGGATCCATATCCTGCTCACTCATCTCCTCACTCTTCTCCTCCTCATCCTCCTCCTCCTCCTCCTCCTCCTTCTTCTTCTTCTTGAAGTTCGTCTCCTTCTTCTCTTCTTCCTCCTTCTTCTTCTTCGTCTTCTTCTCCTTCTCCTTCTGCTCTTCCTCCTCTTTCTCCTTCTTTTTCTTCTTCTCTTCCTCCTCCTTCTCTTTCCCCTTCTTCTTTTCTTCCTCCTTCTCTTTCTCCTCCTCCGCCTTCTTCTTCTTCTTCATCTTCTTATTCTCTTCTTTCTCCTTCTTCTTCTTCGTCTTCTTCTCCTTCTCCTTCTTCTCTTCCTCCTCTTTCTCCTTTTTCTTCTTCTCTTCCTCCTCCTTCTCTTTCCCCTTCTTCTTTTCTTCCTCCTCCTTCTCTTTCTCCTCCTCCTCCTCCTCCTTCTTCTTCTTCTTCTTCTTCATCTCCTTATTCTCTTCTTTCTTCTTCGTCTTCTTCGTCTTCTTCTCTTCTCCTTCTTCTCTTCCTCCTCTTTCTCCTTCTTTTTCTTCTTCTCTTCCTCCTCCTTCTCTTTCCCCTTCTTCTTTTCTTCCTCCTCCTTCTCTTTCTCCTTCTCTTTGTCCTTCTCTTTCTTCTTATTCTTCTCCTTCTTCTTCTCTTCCTCCTCCTCCTTCTTCTTCTTCTTCTCTTCCTCCTTCTTCTTTTCTTCTTCCTCCTTTTTCGTCTTCTTCTCTTCCTCCTCATTCTTCTCCTTCTTCTTCTCCTCCCCCTCCTCCTTCTTCTTTCTTGAGGGATCATCAGGTCTCAAAAACGCTGTCTGCCTCTTATGTCTTTTGTGTGGGGGACCTGCTTCCTCGCCCAAGCCGTCGTCCCATTTCGTGGCTTTATCCTTCATTAGCATTCCTTGTTGATTCCACGAGTAGCAGAAGCCGCGGACCAACGTATCGAGGTCGCCTTTGCCCTGCATGTTACACATGGATAAAAAAAATAAACAGGCAAGCACACAATCTTAGTATAGTATTACCAGATCATGCTTGCGAAAGACGTCGTCGGGAATCTCCACATTTTCGAAGGGCTCCACGTCTGGGGATCCGTTGATAGTAAGGAAGATTTCATCTCGCGAATTTTTTTGAATAGTTTGTAAGGTCTTGGCAACGAGCTTGCTAAAACTCTTCTTGTGCATCAGAGCTAATCCTACATTCAAACATCTTGTGACTTTGCAGAATGCGAAATGAGTTGCCTTCCAAGGCGCCAAGATTTGAGTTGGTTCGTGTCGCGGTGGGTGGTGGAAGCTAAAAAATCAGGTCCTAGCGATTGGAAAAAGGCTGGAGGGTAGGTGTAAAGTTTGTGCAGACTTTGTATAAAGAGGAAAGTATTTTGAGAAGACGTAACAGCATTCCCGCCTATTCCATAGACAAGATTAGGCGGGAATGCATTTCTTTTTTTTACATACTAAATTGTCTGCGGAGAAAACTCTGCACAAACTTTTGTCAACACCGACCTCCATGGTTTTTGAAATTCCTCTCTTCCTCCTCACAACTCAAGCGATACCTTGTAAAAAACTACAGCCAAATGTTTGTTAAAGCCATAAATATCAGTTCCTAATAGTTCACAACCCAACTGAACCTATTTGCCACAAGCCAGCAGTTCAATAAAACTTCGTTTTTGAATTGACTTTTTACAAAAGTTTGTGCAGAGTTTGTATTAAGAGGAAAGTATTTTGAGAAGACGTAACAGCATTCCCGCTTATTCCATAGACCAGATTAGGCGGGAATGCATTTCTTTTTTTACATACTAAATTGTCTGCGGAGAAAACTCTGCACAAACTTTTGTCAACACCGACCTCCATGATTTTTGAAATTCCTCTCTTCCTCCTCACAACTCAAGCGATACCTTGCAAAAAGCTACAGCCAAATGTTTGTTAAAGCCATAAATATCAGTTCCTAATATTTCACAACCCAACTGAATCTATTTGCCACAAGCCAGCAGTTCGATAAAACTTCGTTTATGAAATTATTTTTACAAAAGTTTGTGCAGAGTTTGTATTAAGAGGAAAGTATTTTGAGAAGATGTAACAGCATTCCCGCCTATTCCATAGACCAGATTAGGCAGGAATGCATTTCTTTTTTTACGTACAAAATGGTCTGTGGGGAAAACTCTGCACAAACTTTTGTCGACACCTAAATTCATGTGTAGATGTTCAGTTATCTCTTTCTTTCTTTCTTTCTTTTCTTTCTTTCTTTCTTTCTTTCTTTCTCTCTTTCCTTTCTTTCTTTCTTTCTTTTTTCTTTCTTTTTCTTTCTTTCTTGCTTCTTTCCTAAGGCTTTTGTACTTCCTCCTCCTCCTTTTCCTCCTCCTCCTCCTCCTCCTTCTTCTTCTTCTTCTTCCTTCTTCTTCTTCTAAGAATCTTTTTTTTCTTCTTCTTCTTCTTTCTCTTCTTCTCGTCTTTCTTCTTCTTCTTCTGCACCGGTAGACAGAGCAAAACTGCGGCACTTCACGTGGGCGGTGATGCAAAGTCCTCCGTGTTGTTAAGCTTCTTCTTCTTCTTCTTCTTCTTCTTCTTCTTCTTCTTTCTTCTTCTTCTTTCTTTCTTTCTTTCTTTCTTTCTTTCTTCTTCTTGTTGTTGTTGTTGTTGCTGTTGAGAGAGAGAAACGCACAAACATTCATGTGTGCATGTCTAGGCATATGCATGCTGAGGGCTTCCAAAGCGCCGATTTACGTGGCCCACCGCGATGGTGGCTACGGAGTTTTTGCCGGTAGATACCTTCCTCCTTCCTTCCAGCTTGGGCTCCTGGAAGCGGGAGGACGTGCTCTGAATCTTGATCGTAGTACTGCTTTTTCAGAGCATTTTACGATGAAAATTGGGAACTTCCTTCAAACCGGCATGCACCCCATTCAGTTTATTTCCCCTTCAAGCAGAAATGCTTTGCATCTCATAAATTCTTCAGCGAAAGGATTCAACCCTGAGAAGGATACTGCCCAACCAAACGTGAAGGTAAATTTAATTTACTAACTAGTACAGTCGCCATACATAAAAAATTACTGCAATGTAAAGTTGTATATCTAAATGCACATGCATACAATATACATCATACATACATCAATGTTAGTATTACGTGCATTTTTTTTCCAGATCAGCAAGGGGACTCCAATCGTGACGATGAGCACTGGAATGAGCAAAGGTGAAGAGATTTTGCTCAATTATGCGCCGAATCCAGGTTTAACCATCACTACGCTACCGAGCGATGCATACCCGGTCTGGCTGAAACAAGCTGCCAAGCAACGCGCTAAAATTCCAGTATTTTGGTACGAGACTGACAACGGCCCTGTGTGTTTCATCGTTCCTGAGCAAGAGCATCCAATTCCTTTGAAATCAGTTTCATTGAAGCACGAAGAGAAGCTTGCGATTTTAACCTCAGTTAGTAGTATTACTTCTGATGCAACTTCGCAGCCGGTGTCAAGATCTTCATCTATGACGACGGAGCAGAAAATGAAGCTTCTCAACAGCGTTACTTCTGTTTCAGAAAGTCAGGATACTCTTCTGCGAAGGCAGAGCTCTAACGTTACAGTTGTGCTGGAAAAATCAAGCTCTCGTAGTAAGAAGGTAATAAATAAATGAAATCAATCACTAGGCAGCTTCTGCTTTATAGGTAGTTGGTTTTGACATCGATGCTGACGTGGACCAGAGGGCGGAGCCACAGAGTATTCCGGTCAAGCTCAAAGATAGCAGCGCGAGACTATATGCTCCTACCGGCTCTCTGGTAATTCTATTTTTCTTTTGCTTGCTTGCGGAAGTTGGTAGTCATTCTGATTTGTTTAGAGCGTCGACGAAGATGATTCGGATACTGATTCGCAGTGCTACCATGAACCTACCGATCCTACCGATCCTAGATGGCTCCCCCCTCTGATCCACGAAGAATATGCGGGTGCGGAATCCAGTATTCTGTGCGACTACGACAAGCTGATGGAATCAAATGAGCTGGTGTGTGACCTGATGAAATTGTCACCACTTCCTCTACAACGACCACGCAAGAATCCCACTCGGCCCTACAACATCAAAAGCCGCACCAAAGGATACGTGAGGTTGCAGAGACCGCAAGCGCTCAAGAAATTGTTGGGGATGACCTTCGCAGACCTGAATAGAGAAGTCAAGTCTGTTTGCTGTCAGAAGTGGAAGTGTTACGCATTCATCGACACGCGTGATGTGCTACACACACGAGCGAAGAATGCATCGTCTTCACTAATTGAGCTTTACACTTGGACAGCTGCTCAGCTTGAATCCTTTCAAACTAAAACTGGCTCGTTTCAATACATGTATCAAACGAAGCCGGTCTGCAGAACAGCTTGGCAGCGCATCCACGGCGTCAGCAACAGAGTTTTATCTCGCGCACACAGGCTTCTTACCAACAACATGAAGGTCTTTGCCAGAAAGTCAACAGCAGTTCCTGACACGGAAGATCTGGTTACGGTTTTGCTTTGTGAAAAATTCACAGACACTCATCCCGAGATATGCAGTGACGGCATATGGAGGCTACAAGAAATGGCTGAGGATGCCGGAGTGCAAAAGTATGTTCGGGACAACTGGCAAGAAGTGTGTCTACGGTTTGGTCACTCTAAGCGAGTTAATCCTGATAATCCTCCAACAGACAATACAATCAACAAGGTTTGGCGAGCAGATTTTCCGAACATCAAGTTTGTACGAGGTAATATGCATATAAGTATATAATGACATTTGAACTTGTGTTATTTCATTGAACCTATATTCAATTCCCGTTCTTTTCAAGCTCAAGATAATATATATATGTTGCAAAGTTGACTGTTCGATGAGAAAGAATCGCTAGCCTTCAACATTACTCACTACATCCTTGTGCTGCAGCGGGAGACTTTGCAAAATGTGATATCTGCACGGATCTTGCGGCTCAGCATTCCCAAGGTTTCAAGAGTGAAGCGGATGTTCAGGCTTGGCGCCGCCGTAGCCGCCTTCACCGCAAAATTCACAGGACCTGCCGCGTGGCGAGCATGCAACGCAAGAAGGCTGCGCCAGAAGACTTCCATGCTACTGTTATATCTGCAGACATGAAGCCGCCTGTGAGGATTCCATCTTGCCGCCGTGCTGCTAAAGATTTCAAAGGCAAAATGGTTTTTCGCCTTTGCGTCGGTATCAACACTTGTTTCACTACCGATACTAACTTCATTTTCACGTACCTGGAAGGCGCAGTGGAGCATGGTGTGAACAGCAATATTACTATGCTTGCATCACTTTTGGATTGGGAGCTTTGGCATCCTCGTACTATGCCAGCATGGAAATTATTTCTGGAATGGGACGGCGCCGGGGATAACACTGCGTGGGCTATGCTAGGCTTCATCGGGCTTAATGTTGTGGACCGCGGTATCCGTTGGCTCATCGCAAGCCTCCTGGGCACGGCCATGACGGGAACGATCAGCAGTTCAGAGTGATGGATATTGGGTGGAAGAGCACCTTCCTTACAACTAACATCGCTCAAGCTTTGTTGAAACTTATCCTTGCCTTCAAGCAAAAAAGATCGCAATTCGTGTTGGTTGTTCTTGCTTGCAATTACGACTGGATGACTCATTTCAGTCCATGCATGAATAAGAGCTTCAAGCATTACAGCAAGCCTCTGGCCTGGCGCATCACCAAGAATGAGGATCCTGACGAGTTACCGACTGCGGAGTTCAAGACGATGGGAGACGCACAGGAGGAATTTCATGGAGAGAAGGATAATCCCCTAGGAGCACCAGTTAAACTGTTCATTCAGCGCCCCAGTACTGTATTATATAAATTTCTCCTCCCCCCCCCCCCCACGTGCATGTGTTGTATATATTGCAATACCGGTGCGTTGGATGTATTGCAGCGACTAATCTGCCTCGCAAGCTTCCTGTGGGCTACTTCGTCAACCCACGTTTGAAAAAGGATATTCGTTCTTTGGGCAAGTACCTAGGGCCGGACGAGCGGGCACATGTGGAGGAGATGTTGGCGGCGGGAAGCCTGACAAGAGTGGAAGTTGATGGCAAATACTTCGACGGTGGTCTGCCCGGACGCCCTGCTCATATGTCATGTGTTGATGCGAAAGGAAAGGAATGGAGAGTCGAGTTCCGACTTATCGATGAGCTGCCGATGAACTGGATGGAGTTGCCTCCTAACCGCAAAGAAAAAATAAACGCTCTTACCCATTTGACACCTGATGAGCTTCTTTCTTTGCCACGTACATATTTTGTCAACGATGGACTGCCTCCAGCTCACCCGCGATGGCGTGGTGCAAGGGAGCTGACTGAGGAAGAAAAGAAGGAGCAGGATTTGGCTTTTGCAAATGTCTCTCATCCGTGGCGCAAAATTTTCACTTTGCTTACATCGTCTCAAGACAAGCAAGCATTTGCATCCAGCCAAATGGTAGTCAAGGAGCTAAAGGACTGGCTTAGAATGCACGGTGTTCCAACGCAAGACGGCGACCGGAAACAGTTTAAAAAGGCGCAGCTGGTTGACCAAGCATGGAATCATTTTCAAAGCTGTGACTGTGGGTTAGAGGAAGAAGTGGATGCCAAACTAGCTGGTACTGCAGAACCCGAACCCGCGCTATCTGGGAACTCTTCTTCTAGCTCAGAGGAAGAAGTCAACGGTATTTCATGCTATATCTGCAATACGTTTTGCAAAAACTGGTCGCATTGTGTTATTATTTACAGTAGGTGAACAGGATGACTCAGACTCAACTGTCAGTGTGCCTCGTAGACGAGTACGCCAACCAAGCCGTCAGCGCGGACGTCGCCGCGCGCGTCGAGCAGCAGGTGGACGCGGACGCAAGCGCGCGCGAAATTCAGCTGATTCCAAGCAGGCGCTGCCATCTCAACGCAGGGGCAATCAGGTGCAAGGCGCAAACCAGCCAGGCCCGAATCCGTGGGACTGCCCCTGCTGTTCTTGCCATAACGCTGAAGGTGGAGACAAGTGTCAGTTATGTGAGTGGCCTGCAGATGTTGATAGCTCTGATAGCTCTGACGACGACGACCCATTGATGTCGCCTCGCAAGTAAGCAAGGAAATACTGCAACCCTTGCACGCACAAAGGTCCTGATGTAGTCATTTTATATTGGTAACATTACAAGCATATGTTATCATGGTTATTTCTTAATATGTAAGAGATTTTGCGCGTTGTGACTTTTTTTTCTTTTGCAGGTGCACGCGCTACGATTTTCTATCGTTGCAACCGAAAATTAGAAATTTTTTTGCTTGATGTAACCTTCGCATCACACAAATCCTCCCCCCCCCCCCAACGTGAATCCCCCTCCCACAGCGGGCGGCAGGACATTTTTAAAGGTGAAAGCAGCTCATAATGTAGGAAAATACTAAAAACAAATAAAACAAAACAATCAAAGCAAGGTGTGCATGGTTGTCGCTTGTTTCCAGCATGGTCTTGCCGTCGCCGGCATGAAAAAAAAGTAGAAAAATTATAGTGTCAGACCGGTTTCGGTCCACCTCCGGAGGTGAAGTCCAGGTGGTTGACTATTAATAAAAACATGTTTTAATATCATTTTAGTATGTTCTGTAACTAAATCCTGAATTCCCATTCATTTGCACAAGTTTTCTGAAAGTTCCTAAAAGTCTTGAAAATTTTCGGAAAAAGTGATACCACCACCTTTGACGAATGGTTAGTTGTAAGTCACGAACAGCGCATAGTCAAAAGTTACGAGGCCCAAGTCCTAGACTTGGTAGTGCGGCTCCAGGCCTTGCACGACAAGGCAAAAAATCTGACTGCCAGTGATAGCAAATACCTGCCGGCCACGATGCTCAGAAAAATATGTGACGAAATATGTCGGGCCATGAATAGCCCGAAAGCCACTGCTAGCGGGCAGGGAGTTACAGCTGCACCGAGCGGAAATGCTGGAAAGAACCTTGTCAAATCTAGACCACGACTGGAAAATTTTGTGGGATGAGATCAAGCAATCCTGGCAGGGTTGCAAGCCGATAGAAAAAAGAATTGTATAAAAATTACAATGTTATGAAGCGATTAGCCAGGAACGAAACAAAAAAAATAAGAAAAAGAATGAAAAAGGTTGCCAACTTTTGCGAGGAGTTGTTGAAGGAATGGTTGAGTTGGTGGCTGCACAGCGAGGAAACCATCACTTACCTGCCTGCACTGACACAGGAGGAACAGTAACTGTTAGTCCAGGAAAAGAAGAAGAAGTGTAATCTGCTAGACTACTGGTGGAAAGAATCCTCTGGCCTCACCGAGTCGCAACAGCAGCAGCAGCAGCAACGATTGTGAGAGTTTATGATACAAGCGATGTGGAACCAACGATAGCGGGAGCATGAGTCGCGCCCGGTGCAGCACGCGAGAGCACAAGTACCCGCGGGGGCAGGCGAGCAGAAGCAAGCTGTACTGCCTCTGACGCAGCCCGCGCAGTCTGTAGCAGCAGTACCACCCCTGCAGAAACAACAGGCATCTCCATCCGAGCAGCACCATTTTGGTTCTCCGTATGTCAACATCAAATTTTTCATAACATGTGGACACATTGAAGATACATCTTCATAATAAATATTTTTGTCAAAAAAAAACTATGTTTTATTCTCATTAAAAATATCATAAAATATTGAAGAACACAGGGGAGAGCATGGGAGAACATGAGAGAGCATGAAAGAACACAGAGGATAGTATGGGAGAGCATGAGATAACACAGGAGAGAGCATGAGAGGACACAGCGTAAAGCGCAGGAGAGCATGGGAGAACACAAGGGAGAGCATGGGAAAGCATGTGAGAACAGAGGGGAGAACACGAGAGAACATAAAAACACAGGGGAGAGCATGGGATAACATGAGAGAACACAGGGGAGAACACGAGAGAGGAAGACAACGCGCAGGGAACAGCATTGACAAGCGAAGCGGGCGAATAATGAAGGTTCCACAGCCAGCGTGACAGCCAGCGCACGTGCAGGAGCGTTCCAACCCTAACCTAACACTGTGTTACCAACATAGTCGGGCAGGCACCGAAACAAATAAGGCAATTCCCAGGCCCAGCCCACATCACGTGGTGGAACGTTCCTACCGAAACCTGTGCACGTGAGCGGTTTCTGCCGCGTGTTAGGCTCACAATCCAAGGTCTGCTTCACCGAGCAATTGCATGCTTAGCCATGCCCCAGCCTGCCCTGTGTGTGTATGCGCGCGTTGCCGCTGTCAGCTGCGTGTGTGTGTGCTATTGATGTGTGCAGAGTTTGTGTTTCCCCGTGGCTGGTCGTCTGTTCTAGATTTCGTTTGCGTTGTCTGTAGCTCATTCCATCTTCAGCCATCATGCTGAGACGTAGAGAAACCCAAGTTGGTGAACTTGGCAAGGCTCAGGAGACAAGTGAGGGAGACAAAGTGCCCCCGCACAAACGCCAACGTCTTCTGGAATCCAACGAAGCTGTAAGCCAAATTTGTCTCTCTCTTGTTCTCTCCCTTCTTCTCTCCCCTCTTCTCCCTTCTTCTTTCCACTCTTCTCTCCCCTCTTCTCTGTTCTTCTCTCCCCTCTTCTTTGTTCTTCTCTCCCCTCTTCTCTGTTGTTCTCTCCCTCTTCTCTGTTGTCATCTCCCCCTTCTCTGTTGTTCTCTCCACTTGTCTCTGTTGTTTCTCTCCCCTCTTCTCTCTTGTTCTCTCCCCTCTTCTCCTCTGTTCTCTCCCCTCTTCTCTCTTGTTCTATCCCCTCGTCTCTCTTGTTTTCTCCCTTTTTCTCCTCTGTTCTCTCCAATCTTCTCTCTTGTTCTCTCCCCTCTTCTCTCTTGTTCTCTCCCCTCTTCTTCCCTGTTCTCTCCCTCTTCTCCTCTGTTCTCTCCCCTCTTCTCTCTTGTTCTATCCCCTCGTCTCTCTTGTTTTCTCCCTTTTTCTCCTCTGTTCTCTCCAATCTTCTCTCTTGTTCTCTCCCCTCTTCTCTCTTGTTCTCTCCCCTCTTCTTCCCTGTTCTCTCCCTCTTCTCTCTTGTTCTCTCCCATCTTCTCTCTTGTTCTCTCCCCTCTTCTCCTCTGTTCTCTCCCCTCTTCTTCCCTGTTTTATCCTCCCTTCTCTCTTGTTCTCTCTCCTCTTCTCCCCTCTTCTCTCTTGTTCTCTCCCCTCTTCTCTTTTGTTCTCTCCCCTCTTCTTCCCTGTTCTCTCCCTCTTCTCTCTTGTTCTATCCCCTCTTCTTCCCTGTTTTATCCTCCCTTCTCTCTTGTTCTCTCTCCTCTTCTCCCCTCTTCTCTCTTGTTCTCTCCCCTCTTCTCTCTTGTTCTCTCCCCTCTTCTTCCCTGTTCTCTCCCTCTTCTCTCTTGTTCTATCCCCTCGTCTCTCTTGTTTTCTCCCTTTTTCTCCTCTGTTCTCTCCAATCTTCTCTCTTGTTCTCTCCCCTCTTCTCTCTTGTTCTCTCCCCTCTTCTTCCCTGTTCTCTCCCTCTTCTCTCTTGTTCTCTCCCATCTTCTCTCTTGTTCTCTCCCCTCTTCTCCTCTGTTCTCTCCCCTCTTCTTCCCTGTTTTATCCTCCCTTCTCTCTTGTTCTCTCTCCTCTTCTCCCCTCTTCTCTCTTGTTCTCTCCCCTCTTCTCTTTTGTTCTCTCCCCTCTTCTCTCACCTGCTCTCTCCTGTTCTCTCTCCTCTCCTCTCTTGTTATTTCCCCCCCCCCCCCCCCCCCCTGTCCTGGCAGCTACTCTCCTTGTGTCCCCTCACATCCCTCCCGTGCTTCTCTCTGTCTGCAGCCCCCGCGGGACACCCGCCCTGCATGCTGCAGCCGCCCCAAAAAATCATCCTCCTGACCAGGAACAGCAAGGCACTGGCATGTTGTCGCCTGTCCCTGCGCACATACACTGCCAAACGACACCCCTCCTGCCTCTCCACGTGAGGAAAAGAGCGTGCAAGTCAAACGCAAACATCCAGTTGATCCAGAGCAGTCAGACGACTCGTCTGATGATGAGCCGCTTGTAGATGGTAGTGTGGGGTCGCTCACTAATCGCTCATACCTCTGGCTCATGATAGACTCCTGGCACGAGCACCACGCGCCGGACGAGATCGTGCTTGGCCTCCACTCCGATCGCAAGGAAATCGAGATGGCACCGGCAGTGCATATTGTTAGGAAGCTAGCTGAATTTCTCAGCGAGCACAAGGGCAAGGCCGATGCAATGAGCCGGCGCCACGTTCGGGCTGCCAAAATCGACGCGGCAGACCGCGTGGCCAAGTATGACTTCTTGGTGTACGATCTGGACAGTGAACCCACTGCTGAGGAGAAAGAGAGTGCAGGCGCCTACCCCGACGCGTTCTACCCGCAAGACGACGAGTGTGATGTCAAGAAGGGCACTGGAGCGGTGCTACGGGAACGGAGCAATGGGCTGCGCGACTGCGTGACGCAGAGCTATCTCAACTTGATACCGCGCGCCGCCACCAAGAAGTCATCTTACCGCAGGCGCCTAGCTAAGTCAGCGCACACAGCGAGCGTCGCGGCTTTCTGCAAGGAGAGCGCCGCTGCTGAATGGCATACCGACTACAAGTACAAGGTGTGGTGGCCGCGACTACTGAAGGGAGTAAGATTCAACGACATCGTCAGGGGCAGGGTCAAGGGCGATCTACTCGTCGCGTCAGACTGGCACTGCGTCGCACTACGAGGCAGGAAGATCCTGAACGCCTGCTCTTACAGGGAGATGTCTCTCAAGCGCGCAAACCTGATCAGCGTGTGCATCAAGGATGGATACTCGCTCGAAATGGCTAGGTTGTAACCTTTTCTCTATCTCTCTGTCATCTGCTTATTAAAGTTACATATCTGGTTCTGTTTGCAATTTCCTGTGAAATCTCACATTCCAGACCTTTCGTACCGACTTGGTTAGTATACGTGCTGATTTCTGACGAAAGGTCCTGACTTGCATTTTTCCCGGTGAAAAAGGAAAAAAAAGATGAAAGGGAGGGGGGGGGGGAGGGAGGACACCGCCTAACTGATCAGTGGCGATCGCAACTTAGCCTACTTGTGGTGGGTGCCACTCCCTCCTCTTTTTTCTTTCTGTTTCCCCTTGAAATCTCACGGTCTGGACCTTTCGTCACCGACTTGGCTAGTATACAGGCTGATTTCTAACGAAAGGTCCTCTACTCAACCATCTAGTGGTGGGTGCCACTCCCCCCCCCCCCCCCTTTGCCTCTTTTTTCTTCCAGTGAAATCTCACAGTCTGGACCTTTCGTTAGGGATTTGGCTATTGTACAGGCTGATTTCTGACGGAAGGTCCGCTACTGAGCAGTCTGGTGGTGGGTGCCCCCCACCCCCCCTCTTCCACTTTTTTTTCTGTTTCCGTTTGAAATCTCACTGTCTGGACCTTTCGTTAGAATTTAGTTAGTATACGGGCTGATTGGTGACGAAAGGTCCGCCAGGCCGCCCTTTTCCCCGGGAAATCAGGTAGAGTCAGGACCTTTCGTCAGCAATGAGCTTGTTTACGGTCGGATTTTTGACGAAAGGTCCAGGGCCCGGGAAATCGGCCTGGTTCAGTGGCTGGTCGGGACCTTTCGTCACCAGCTCAGCTTGTTTACGGTCGGATTTTTGAAGAAAGGTCCGGAAGACAAGTTTGGACCTTTCGTGGTCAATGAGCTTGTTTCCGGTTGGATTTTTGACGAAAGATCCGAAAGAGAGTTTGAAAGAGAGGTTGAAAGAGGGAGGGGGCTTCAGCAGCAGAGGTTGTGTGGGTTTGGACCTTTCGTCGACAATGAGCTTGTTTACGGTTGGATTTTTGACGAAAGGTCCGGAAGGCAGGGCGAAAGGGGGGAAGAGGGCTTAAGCAGCTCAACAGGGACGCGAGGAGTGGCGAGCGCCCCCCGTTGGCGACCTTTGGTCCGGGGGAAGGGGGGCGGGTTTGTGTTTTCAGTGTCAGTTATTTTTTCTTGTTGGCTTTATCATTAAAGCTGTGGTACAGCGTGTCGAAATGCTGGCAGTTTGTCCTACTTGCGGCGCTTCCTTTTTCGAAGGCAAGTTTTCTTGGTCGGGAGAAGAAATAAAAGAAGAAGAAAAAGAAGAAGAAGAAGAAGAAGAAGAAGAAGAAGAAGAAGAAGAAGAAGAAGAAGAAGAAGAAGAAGAAGAAGAAAATAAGAAGAAGAAAAAGAAGAAAAAGAAGAAGAAGAAGAAGAAGAAGAAGAAGAAGAAGAAGAAAAAGAAGAAAAAGAAGAATAAGAAGAAAAAGAATAATAATAATAATAATAATAATAATAATAATAATAATAATAATAATAATAATAATAATAATAATAATAATAATAATAATAATAATAATAATAATAATAATAATAATAATAATAATAATAATAATAATAATAATAATAATAATAATAATAATAATAATAATAATAATAATAATAATAATAATAATAATAATAATAATAATAATAATAATAATAATAATAATAATAATAATAATAATAATAATAATAATAATAAGAAGAAGATGAAAAAGAAGAAAAAGAAGAAAAAGAAGAAAAAGAAGAAAAGAAGAAAAAGAAGAAAAAGAAGAAAAAGAAGAAGAAGAAGAAGAAGAAGAAGAAAATGAAAAAGAAGGAGAAGAAGAACAAGAAGAAGAAGAAGAAAAAGAAGAAGAAAAAGAAGAAGAAGAAGAAGAAGAAGAAAAAATAAGAAGAAGAAAAAGAAAAGAAGAAGAAGAAAAAGAAGAAGAAGAAGAAGAAGAAGAAGAAGAAGAAGAAGAAGAAGAAGAAAAGAAGAAGAAAAAGAATAAGAAAAAGAATAAGAAAAAGAATAAGAAAAAGAATAAGAAAAAGAATAATAATAATAATAATAATAATAATAATAATAATAATAATAATAATAATAATAATAATAGTGCTTCTCTGTCAATGGCTGATGCATTTCTGCACATGCGCCTCCATCGTCTCACCCGTGAGGGGAGTACGAAGAATTGACGATAAGCTCTAATGACACCCCCGCAAGGGCAGTTCCAACACTTCCAGACGGACCGGTATGTTCAATGAAAATACTGGTCCAGAAATAGACCGGTATGTTCAATGAAAATACTGGTGGCACCGACGGGAATCGAACTGGCGACAGGGCCCAGATGGTAGAACTTGACCACTGGGCTATCACGGTGTCCAAAATAATAATAATAATAATAATAATAATAATAATAATAATAATAATAATAATAAGAAGAAGAAGAAGAAGATGAAGAAGATGAAAAAGAAGAAAAAGAAGAAAAAGAAGAAAAGAAGAAAAAGAAGAAACAAAAGAAGAAGAAGAAGTAGAAGAAGAACAAAAAGAAGAAGAAAATGAAAAAGAAGGAGAAGAAGAACAAGAAGAAGAAGAAGAAGAAGAAGAAGAAGAAGAAGAAGAAGAAGAAGAAGAAGAAGAAGAAGAAGAAGAAGAAGAAGAAGAAGAAGAGAAGAAAAAGAAGAAGAAGAAAAAGAAAAAGAAGAAGAAGAAGAAAAAAGAAGAAGAAGAAGAAGAAGGAGAAGAAGAAGAAGAAGAAGAAGAAGAAGAAGAAGAAGAAGATGAAGAAGATGAAGAAGATGAAGAAGATGAAAAAGATGAAAAAGAAAAAGAAGAAAAAGAAGAAGAAGAAGAAGAAGAAGAAGAAGAAGAAGAAGAAGAAGAAGAAGAAGAAAATGAAAAAGGAGAAGAAGAACAAGAAGAAGAAGAAAAAGAAGAAGAAGAAAAATAAGAAGAAGAAGAAGAACAAAAAGAAGAAGAGAAGAAAAAGAAGAAGAAAAACAAGAAGAAGAAAAAGAAGTCATTTCTCCTCTCTTGCATTCTTTTTCCTTCCTCCTTTGCTTTCTCCTCCTACACTGTTCTCCCTGAGGCAAAGAACTTGTGAAGCTGTCCTTGAGGGGATAAGCTTCTCTCTCTCTCTCGTTCTCTCTCTCTCTCTCTTTCTCTCTCTCTCTCTCTCTCTCTCTCTCTCTCTGTGTGTGCTACTACTACTACTACTACTACTACTACTACTACTACTACTACTACTACTACCTAGATACTCCTTCTTTCCTTCGTTCTTTCCTACGCAGATACTGTGTGTGTTCTTCCTTCTTTCCTTCGTTATTTCTCTCTTTTCTCTTTTTTTCATTCAATTCCTTTCCTTTCTACTTTCCCTGCTCCTTTCCTTTCTCCTTTCTTGTTGTTGTAGTTTCTAGCTATACGGTGCCCCTCGGCCTGGAGCGAGGTACTCGTATTTCCTTTGATAATTTCTTACTTTTCTTTATTTTTTCTGTCTTTACCTTGTATTTTTTTTTCATGCTGTCCACTTTTTTTTTTTGTTCGAAGTTTCTTTCTTTTTTGCTCAGACTGCTTCCTTTTTTAAAAATGTATTCATCATTATTGCTTGCTGGTGGGTGTGGATGGTTTCCCCGCTTGTCAATAAATATTGTCCGAGGACCACTCTTACTTTTCTTTATTTCTTCTGTCTTAACCTTGTATATTTTTTTCATGCTGTCCACTCATTTTTTTTTTGTTCGAAGTTTCTTTCTTTTTTGCTCAGACTGCTTCCTTTTTTAAAATTTATTCATTAGTGTTGCTTGCTGATGGGGGTGGATGGTTTCCCTTCTTGTTATCCGAGGACCACTCTTAATTATCTTGTATTTTTTTTCATGCTGTCCACTTTTTTTTTTGTTCGAAGTTTCTTTCTTTTTTGCTCAGGGTGACTGCTTCCTTTTTTTAAAATTTATTGATTAGTATCGCTTGCTGATGGGTGTGGCTGGTTTCCCTTCTTGTTATCAGAGGAATACTCTTACTTTTATTTTTTCTGTCTTTACCTTGTATTTTTTTTCATGCTGTCCACTTTTTTTTTTTTGTTGTTCGACGTTTCTTTCTTTTTTGCTCAGACTGCTTCCTTTTTCAAAAAAATTTTCATTAGTATTGCTTGCTGTCCGAAGACCACTCTTACTTTTCTTTATTTTTTCTGTCTTTACCTTGTATTTTTTTTCATGCTGTCCACTTTTTTTTTTTTGTTCGAAGTTTCTTTCTTTTTTGCTCAGACTGCTTCCTTTTTTAAAAAATATATTCATTAGTATTGCTTGCTCATGGGTGTGGATGGTTTCCCCGCTTGTTATCCTAGGATCACTCTTACTTTTCTTTATTTTTTCTGTCTTTACATTGTATTTTTTTTTTCATGCTGTCCACTTTTTTTTTGTTTGTTTGAAGTTTCTTTCTTTTTTGCTCAGACTGCTTCCTTTTTTAAAATTTATTCATAAGTATTGCTTGCTGATGGGTGTGGATGCTTTCCCTTCCGGGAACCACTCTTACTTTTCTTTATTTTTTCTGTCTTTACCTTGTATTTTTTTTCATGCTGCCGACTTTTTTTTTTTTTTTTTTTTTGTTTTGTTCGAACTTTCTTTCTTTTGTGCTCAGACTGCTTCCTTTTTTTGATTTTTATTCATTACTATTGCTTGCTGATGTGTGTGCATGGTTTCCCTTCTTGTTATCGTAATAGTAATAATAATTCTGATAATAATAATAATAATAATAATAATAATAATAATAATAATAATAATAATAATAATAATAATAATAATAATAATAATAATAATAATAATAATAATAATAATAATAATAATAATAATAATAATAATAATAATAATAATAATAATAATAATAATAATAATAATAATAATAATAATAATAATAATAATAATAATAATAATAATAATAATAATAATAATAATAATAATAATAATAATAATAATAATAATAATAATAATAATAATAATAATAATAATAATAATAATAATAATAATAATAATAATAATAATAATAATAATAATAATAATAATAATAATAATAATAATAATAATAAAAATAATAATAATAATAATAATAATAATAATAATAATAATAATAATAATAATAATAATAATAATAATAATAATAATAATAATAATAATAATAATAATAATAATAATAATAATAATAATAGTGTATCTCCTGCCAATTGCTGAGCCAAAAGGCCATGTGCATCCAGTCCTCCATTCCATAAGGAAAGTCTCCACACCAATCGGTGGAATAAAGGAAGTGACGGCATAGAACATTACTCTAGGAGCTTTATACCAATCAGCCCATGGAAAGGACCGATGGCCTATGTACTCCCTAATAATAATAATAATAATAATAATAATAATAATAATAATAATAATAATAATAATAATAATAATAATAATAATAATAATAATAATAATAATAATAATAATAATAATAATAATAATAATAATAATAATAATAATAATAATAATAATAATAATAATAATAATAATAATAATAATAATAATAATAATAATAATAATAATAATAATAATAATAATAATAATAATAATAATAATAATAATAATAATAATATAATAATAATAATAATAATAATAATAATAATAATAATAATAATAATAATAATAATAATAATAATAATAATAATAATAATAATAATAATAATAATAATAATAATAATAATAATAATAATAATAATAATAATAATAATAATAATAATAATAATAATAATAATAATAATAATAATAATAATAATAATAATAATAATAATAATAATAATAATAATAATAATAATAATAATAATAATAATAATAATAATAATAATAATAATAATAATAATAATAATAATAATAATAATAATAATAATAATAAATAATAATAATAATAATAATAATAATAATAATAATAATAAATAATAATAATAATAATAATAATAATAATAATAATAATAATAATAATAATAATAATAATAATAATAATAATAATAATATATTGATCTGTCATGGCTGAGCCCGAGGGCCATGCGCCTCCATCCCTCGACCCAACAGAGACTACAGTGAGTATGTTGGGGAGGGAAGAGTGACTCTAACCATCCTGCATAGAAGGCCCCAAAAGGAAGCCCCTACTACCCGCACAGTGTCGGGTACCTTGCAGGAAATCAACTACAAATGATTGATCTTCCCCGCGTGAGAGCTCCACGAGACTGGGTAGGTCCCGCATGGAGGTACTCACAGGGGTAGCAGACATTTCATGCGGTCTGCCAGCGCATGAGGACGTTTTGTGGTAAGTATCTGGGACGCCTCGAAACCCGTCACCACCCCTAGATCGCGGAATGTAAATACCCCTTTGATCCCACGTGGTGTATGTCTTATAAAAAACAACACAACGACATGGCCTCGGAACCAAAACAACAACATAGCCTCGGAACCCACATCGACATAGCCTCGGAACCCACACAACAACAGAGCCTCGGAACCAACACAACAACATAGCCTCGGAACCAACACAACAACATAGCCTCGGAGCCAACACAACGACATAGCCTCGAAACCAGTGGTTAATAATAATAATAATAATAATAATAATAATAATAATAATAATAATAATAATAATAATAATAATAATAATAATAATAATAATAATAATAATAATAATAATAATAATAATAATAATAATAATAATAATAATAATAATAATATTAGTGATGATATCGTAATAGGTTTCCCTTCTTGTTATCGTAATAGTAATAATAATAATAATAATAATAATAATAATAATAATAATAATAATAATAATAATAATAATAATAATAATAATAATGATGATGATAATTGTAATAATAATAATAATAATAATAATAATAATAATAATAATAATAATAACACAACGACATAGCCTCGAAACCAGTGGTTAATAATAATAATAATAATAATAATAATAATAATAATAAATAATAATAATAATAATAATAATAATAAAAAAAAAAAAAAAAAAATAATAATAATAATAATAATAATAATAATAATAATAATAATAATAATAATAATAATAATAATAATAATAATAATAATAATAATAATAATAATAATAATAATATAATAATAATAATAATAATAATAATAATAATAATAATAATAATAATAATAATAATAATAATAATAATAATAATAATAATAATAATAATAATAATAATAATAATAATAATAATAATAATAATAATATAATAATAATAATAATAATAATAATAATAATAATAATAATAATAATAATAATAATAATAATAATAATAATAATAATAATAATAATAATAATAATAATAATAATAATAATAATAATTCATATCAGCGCGTCAAGCTAGAGCCAGGACAGGCAGACATGTCTGCTCCTGGTTCAAATCGTGTCAAGCCAGAGCCAGGGCAGGCAGATAGTCCTCCACGAGTCATCCCCCAGCCCCGCAGCAGTCCTAAGGCAGCAGGATGTGGAATATGAGCATGCTTTGGCGCAGGACATTGCAACGGGCAGGGTCAGCGTTGGTAGCGCGCAGAGCTTGGAGGAGCAGGAGTTGGCAGCGGCAATTTGTGAGTCCTTGGCGGCAGCGCCGCGGGAGACACAGAGTAATCAAAAAGGTGAAGAAGTGCCGGTTGAGGCGTCGTCTGCAGTGCCTGCAGCTGATGCACCAGTCACATGAGAAGGAAGAGCAAAACGGATGGCTGAGCTGTACACAGCCCTACTTAAAAGTAAATACATGTCTCCGGATGGTATCCCCCTGCTTGGAATAAAAGGCGTCAAAATGATAATATTTATCTGTGAACGAGATGTAAAGTTTGTCTGTGAACGAGATGTAATGTTATCTTTTTTTTTTTAAATTATTTTTTATTTTTTTAATTTTTTTTTAGGAACAGAGCGCGACCACTGCCATGGCAGCGGATTCAGTTTGCCCCTCCCTCTCGCTGTATATATGTATGTATATCTCTCTCTCTTTCACATACAAAGCAGCAAAAGATGTTGCAAAAAGACAATGAAACTGAAAAAGATGCGGCGTTAGATACTGATTCAAATGATTCTGACAGGCCTGAAGAACCATGGGAAGGGCGTCACGAAAAGTGGTTCAACGATACAATGTTAGAATGTAAGGAGCATGATACACGCAATTTAGCTGCTGGCTACCGATTTATGCTGTACGACAGGATTATGTCATTTTTCGCAGTGGTAGTGCAATTAGTTCTTGCGCCGATCGTCACAGAGTTAGGAGGAAAGATGCGACCAGACTATTTATCTATTCGCTCTGATTCTGTGTAGTGTTCTGGGTGCCTTGCAATCATTTTGGAACTTTGGCACACGCTCTGTTGCACTTCAATTCACACCAAAATTTCCAGGACAGCTATAACGAGATTTCATATGAATTAACAAGGAGAAAGAGATTTAGGGTGCCAGTGGATGTAATGATGGCGCGTGTTTCCATGCGGCTTGCTAATTTGTATAAACTGGAGCCAATAGTGCCATTTGATTTATTACACCGTAGTCATAGCGTTAAAGAATAACACAGAAACGTAAACAAGCTTTCTTTTGTTAGTGCAATTTAAACAGCTTCCAAACCAGATCCACAAATGGTGGTATCATTTTGTCTACGTTGTCATCGGGACAAATGTCAACCAGAACTTGTATCACAATTTCGCGCTTCACGTTACCGTCGACGTGTGAAACCTCTAGGAGATCGGAAATTGCATCTACTATTAATTCAGGTAGCGAGTTCCATTTGAACTTTCGAGAACCGTACTTAATTTCTAGTTTTTTAGCTATGCGGTTCGTCCTGGACAAGTGACATTGTAGTGTATAATTTTAATTAAATAAAATAATTCACTCTTTGGTACGCGCCCGACTCATCTTCATCTTCTTCATCAGACTCTTCGTCAT
The DNA here is from genome assembly GCA_019918135.1 of Paulinella micropora. Lineage (NCBI taxonomy): Eukaryota > Cercozoa > Imbricatea > Euglyphida > Paulinellidae > Paulinella > Paulinella micropora. The sequence continues at coordinate 112,120 of WBZZ01001138.1, read as the reverse complement.
ACATGTTTTCATCCTCTTCTACCTGCGCATCATCTATTGTGTCTTCATCTCCTTACTCTTCCTCTGCTTGCTGATTTACTAACGCCTCCTCATTCGCTTCCTCTGTCGCGCGGATGATTTGGATAATCCTTCTCTCCTTCTCTGTGGGTGGACAAATATTGGTATCACCGCTGTCTTTCCGACAGGTCTTCAAAATACCTTTCTCTCGTTTGGTGAGTTTAGTGACTTCTTTTGCCTCTACATGTGTCTGTTGAGCGTTTGCTTTACGTAGATTTTTGTTGACTTGTCTCTGCATAGCAGCTGCACTCTCCCTCATAGTGGGAGCGCTGAAGCCTTTTTGCCTTCTGCGTTCAGTCAGCATCGCATGAAACGTTTGTAGACGAGCATTTTCAATCGCGTCACGCGCTTCTGATGCTTTGATGTCGCTCATGGTGTGTAGCTGATGTCTTAATAATGTACTACAAAAAAAAGACATTATTGATATCTCTTAGGTTTCTTCACATTTCTCTTCTGTCTCTGAGACTTATCGTACGGTATGTATCTTTTCGCTCTGCCTTTCCCTTTTTTCTCTGGAGGTTCCTCTACAATTGCTCTGATTTTCTCTGGAGGTTACTCTACAATTGCTCTGCTTTTCTCTGGAGGTTCCTCTACAATGGCTCTGCTTTTCGCTTTGCTTTTCGCTTTGCTTTTCGCTCTGCCTTTCCCTTTTTTCTCTATACGTTCCTCTACAATGATAGCATCTAGAACATTTCCATTTCTTCGTTCCATTCCTCGTGGAATGCTGCTTACATTGTCAAACAAGCCTACCCCGTAATACTATCCTGTATCATATCTTAATCGATCAGGTTCAACTGGAGAAGACATTGTGGAATGAGGTGACATTCTGTACCAACTGGGAAGTGATAGAACTCGAAACATTGGCGTCGTTGGTGTAACCATTGGTTTCTTAGGAGCTGCTGGAACCTTAGGTGTCGATTTTGCAGAAGTAGGCTTTACAGGAGTCGCAGTCAAACCAGTGACTTTCTTAGACTCTTTGACTTTAGGTTTGGCTTTCTTCTTCCTGACCGCGGTTCATCTTCCTGCTTCTGAGGAAAGATCTCCATCTCCCTCGCCACCTATTTCGCCTCAGCTGGTGCCCTTTCGTGCTGAAGAAGTTGAGCTTGCTTCGATCGCCCTAGCCCCAGCAGAGGCTCCAGCTCCAGCTCCAGCTCCAGAGGCGGCTCCAGCTCCAGCTCCTGTCGTCATTACTGAAGCTGATTCGAAGATGGATGTTGCTTCGGCTTCGGGATCGCAGGTGTCTGATCTCGAGGTGGTCGAGACTCAGTCTGACATTCCTTGGGTGGGCTGTATTGGTGGGTCCCCGAAGAAGATGGCTTTTCTCACCTTCGTGGAGTTCTCGATGGGGACATCAAGGCTTTCATTAACCGCAACAGCAAGTCCAAGGTCATGCAGAAGAGAGTTTCTGCAACTTACAAAGCAGGTTTCCTTCGAGCTCGAATGGCAGGAAGTGAGCTTGAATACGACGAATTCGATCTTTCGCAGCATGAGAGTTGGGATGACGTAAATTGTCTCTTCTTTACCAATGATTATGGAGACAGTAAGGACCCTAAATATTGCACAGTGCATCTCAAGGGTATTATTTTTTCATACAAGGGAATCGACAAGCATTTTGATTATACACAAACCTACAAAAAGAGTCATTTGAAGCATGAGATTGATCAAACTCTTGCAGAGGAGGATGATGAAGAAGATGAGGAGGGTCCTACTACTGTTGCAGCAGTATAATTAAACATATTGGGTAGGAATCGAGCTAAGGGGAGCCTCATAGAGGGTCCTTTAGCTCGATTTCTTTTTTTCTCCCCTACCCCTTTATTTAGTAAGCTTACTAAATAAAGGGACAAAAAAGCAGTTAGGGGATGGAATTTAGGCAGGGTAGAAGCGTACTGGGTTGAGAAAGGATGTCCTATGGTGAGACTGATTATGTATGGCACATCTGATGCAAACACCCTCACCAGCACTTATGCGCCCGCCAAGCGACTAGGTAAGGCAGGTACTTCAAGCGAACGTTGGAAATTTGAGCTGGGTGTTGCAAATGAAAATTACATGTGGGAGGAGTGCAAAACCTTTGACATCAACCTTACGCAATCCGGTAAAATTCCCACAAAGTCGCTAAGGCTTATCCAACAACATCTCGTCACTCTAGAAATTCCCGTACTGCAGCAAGTGGAGCAACACGGTTAGAAAGATAGGTCTGAGTGTGTGTGGGTGGGTGGGGGGGGGGGGGGATCTCGATAATCTAGAAATTCCCGTACTGCAGGAAGTGGAGGAACACAGGAAAGGAGAGGGAGAGAGAGAGAGAGAGAGAGAGAGAGAGAGAGAGAGAGAGAGAACTGCAGGAAGTGGAGGAACACAGTTAGGAGAGAGCGAGAGAGAGAGAGAGAGTTCATTGAGGGGGGGGGGGGGGAGTGTGTGTATGCGTAACATGAAGAAGGGATAGGGGAAAACAGTGAGGGAGAGAAGTGAGACAGGGAGGGATGAAGAAAGAAGCTATATACAGTGAGGGAGAGAAGTGAGATAGGGAGAGGAGGAGGGTTGAATTAGAGTAGCTATATAGCCGAACTCCACAGGAGATGTAGGGTAGCACTCTTTCAGGCCGTAGCTTTATTGCTTTAGTAAGTAATAATGGGGGGTGAACAGAAAAAGGGAGGTAGAGCAGGAGAGACAGGGAGGGATGAAGCGAGAAAGTGAGGTAGAGCAAGAGAGTTTGTTTGGTACAATACGATGTGACACTATTTTAAGTTTAAACATGGAGGCACGTACATACGTGTATGTGTGCCACAGGGAAGGGCCAGGATGGGGCCTTTCTCATTTTTTTCTAATGTAATTACAATAAATATGCTATTTCAATAATTCAGAAAGTTTTGTATTGTATTGTACAATATATGTACAATACAATACTAATAGGTTACATAGCGTTATTAATACTAGGAGTTCGTCGAGGAAGGAAACATACAATATTGTAGTATTATTATTGTATTGTATTAATATTGTGCAATATTGTATTGTATTGTATTGTATTGTACAATGATAGTACAATACAATATTAATACAATAATATTGTGTATTTATTGTAATAAAAAGTCATGGGACGGTTTTATTGTATTAATACAATATTGCAATACAATAGAGTGATTGTATTGTATGTATTAATATTGTATTGTATTGTATGGTACATATTGTATGTACAATATTGTACAATATTGTACAATATTGTACAATATTGTATTGTATTGTATTGTATTAATACAATATTGTACAATATTCCAACAACAAAAAAAAACTTAAAAAAAAGTTGAAGCTATAAAAAAATTAAAGCTATAAAAAAAGTTTAAGCTTGCATTTTTTTTTATAGCTTGAACTTTTTTTATAGCTTGAACTTTTTATACAGAAATATTTTTTTATATAAATAGAACTTTTTTTATAAATCAAACTTTCTTAAAAATTTAAATAATAATCTTTTTCTATAGCATTCTACTGAAAATATCAGACTGAGCACCTTAACGACCGGCCAAAACCTTTACCGTTGATAAGACACTCTTTTTGACCGGTTCATTAGATTCTCCTCTGCACGACGTTTCGACTTCACTAACAAGTTTTCGATTTCGTTCAGAAATAATTTCAGACGATCAGTTCAAAGTTCTATTTAGCTATTGCCATTTTTCCTGTTCGTATTACCTTTTCCCCCGATTTCCCCTTGAAACCGCTTTACGGTAAATTTGTGGACAAGAACGGAAAAACACAATATCTAACTTGTCTTCCGTTGCCAGTCATTTTCGCCTTGAGGCTTCGCAAATCGATTTGGGAATTTTCAAGTCCAACAACCCGACACTATCAGTTTATGACTGTTTAACTTGAAGACTCACGACACTATCCGTTTGAGAACAGGAGACTCACAATTTACGTTCTACCCATGATCGTACGTTGCACCCAAGCCTGCAATGAGTTCGAAATTATGTCAATAAACGAAGTGACCTCTCTACTATTTACTTGTATTTCACCTGCTCACCCAGAGTCAGGACTCAAAGCAGCCATATTGTTCTTATTAAGAGTTCGTTGTATCTGCCTACTTGAAGAGTTGTATACAAACTCACAATTCGAATTTTATTTTCCATTCAAGGGAAACTACACACACAGAGTTGATGTGTTCTGTGCACAGATCGATTTGGAAAGACCCTCTCTTTCAGGAGTGGCTATACAACAACGTATTAGGACAGTGGTGACCAAAAACACATATATTGTCTCGACAGACCGTTCACCTGCCGTTGCATTTTTGTGTCTCCTCTGCCCTCATACACACTATGCAGTCAACCAACACAGTATGTGTTTGGTTTTGTCGTTTTAGGGTCATCCCCTACCCACAGAGTGGAGAGCACCTCTTCCACTGCACCTCGCCCTCTTCAGCTACTGCCCTGCGTTCTGGCTTGTTCTTGGTACGTCTACATGTGGAACCAGTCGCGACACGACGACCCAGCATCAAAATACAACGAGCACAAACAACGTTGTCTGGACTTATATCCCATCTTGGGCTCCCGTACAGACACTCTACGTACAGGCAAGAGGTTTCAGAAGGAAGTCAAGGCTGGCATTACTGCTCGCCTCCATACTGACCTTCCACGTATACAAACTGTGCAGTTTATTTACGATTTACTGACCAGCTACGTTGGTGATGCACGAGACATTCTTCGGGAAATTCATAAGGATAAGGCTACCTGGCTGCAACAGGTCCCCATTGTCCCTCAAGCCGGCCTGGACCTCCTTTGTAACCCAGATTGGACAGACGCTGAGGTCTACGCCCAGTACCTGGGACCTACTGGATCGTTGGCAGCCGCAGAGAAGCTCTGGCACGACATTGGCCACGTCATCCCCGTAGAAGCTTTTCAGAACTACTACCCAGTCACCGCACCACTGTCGGATTGACAAAGATCCACGTCACCGCCTCCGTAGAAGCTTTTCACAACTACTACTCCAGGTCACTGCACTCCCCGGCACAACCGCTGGTGCCACATCCATTCCCTCATCGAACCAGACTGGTCCGACAACTCTGCAGCCCACCGGACGATCATCTGCGACTACGACCCGTTCGAGCCACCCATCGACGTTTTCGACTCCTGGAACAGCTACGCTGATTTCGTCAACGCCGATACTACCCTCAGCACTGACATCTGCAGTCACGCCGACACTTCGAACACCGACGTCTGATCGAACTGTTTTCGCACGAGGATTAGCAGTCAACTATCACATCGCCAACACGCCAATTCAACTGGCCATTATGCACGCCATCAGTAATGTTAACGAGTGGGGAGACAGAGTTACGGTCACCATCATGGACGCCTGTTGGTACCGCTTCGTCCGCGTCACCGACTCAATCCAGCAAGTTTGGAGTTCACTGTCCCTCATCTGGCTGCTATTCATTCGCGACCTTATCCATGGCTGTCTGGACAAACCTGATTTATACAAGTCAGCTCTCCAAACTCTCGACCTACGACGTTTTCAGAACGAACAACGTTTGGCGTACATCCATCGGTGTATTACGTTTTACGAGACTACACATGCAGCTGGCGTGAGCATCTGCGACTGAAACCAGATTGAGGACTTGGGCCGTATGCTCACCCCGATGGAACGCGACCGATGGAATCAGCATTCGGAACAAGTCCTACTCACGTATGGCGTTGGCTGGCCGCGCAATCTGGATGACCTCCTCCCTTGGGCCAGGACCCTCGACCCAAACGATATGCAGGAATATCTTCTTGGGATGGAGACTCCGGTCTGCACCGACATCAAAGACCCATCAACGTACAGACGAGTCACTGTTCGTCCACGACGTCAACAGCTCCGGCGAGTAACGACTACTGAGGCGAACACCAAAGCTAACCGCCCCGCTTGGCAAAAACGTAAGGCGGACGCCATGGCAATGACTCAGACTGCTCCTCTACAGACGTCGACTCGCCAGGGTAAGCGCTTGAAGACCGACCCACCGGGTACCTCGTCGAACCAGGTCGATCGAAAACTTTTCACGGGCCTACCATGCACCTACTGCAAGGAGCACAACAACTTCTTGAAGAAAGGCTAGCTCCCCAAACATTCGTTTGAAGAGTGCAAACTTCGTCGACAGCGTCAATATGACGAAAAGCAATCAGCGGCCGTTGACCGCAGCACCCCGCGCGCCTTCCATATGACTACCCGGTCCTACACACCCTCGCCTCTACGGATTGCGACTGCCCCAACAGTTATTACCGGATGTGTTTGGGTCGCCAAACATCCTCTCAACCGCCCATTCATCGGCAAGACTACATGCGCTTTGGATTCAGCCTGTAACTGTAAAGGTGTCGCTCGCTTATCTTGGGTTCTACAACACGGCTTCACGATCCGGCAGCTGCCGCCTGTGGCAGCACGCTCATCCGTCGGCATCGACGCAGTCCTCACCGACTGCATCGAACTCTTTGTTTCCGCTGGCCCAACGTCGCTGCTTCATGCAATTACCGTTTATGTGTCAACTCACCTGCCCGATCGCGTGGATCTACTCTTCGCCAACGAGGTGACCACAGATCAACTTGTCCATCGACAAGGCACAGAGGATCAAGCCAACTGACTACATCCCTTTGAAGCCTATAGCAATACAGATCGTCTATGCAACGGAATTTCATCTCTTCGATGAGCCACTTCAGGTGGGCGACCGTCAACTAGCAACCATCAGCTATGACTTCCGCCCGGAGATTATTATTATTATTATATAATAATAATAAAAAAGTAAAAAAAAATTAATAAAAAATAATAAAAAAAAACTCTGGCCGAAATGACTTCTTGCCCGACCCCCGAGACTGAGAAGATCTTCAAGCTCCGTGTTACAAAACCTTCGCATTCCTACGATCTTTTGTCAGCTCCGCAAGCCCACCTCTACGGCCGCACAGTCAACCTGTTCATGTCCGAAAAGAAGAGACCATGTAATGGGAGGGTACTGACAGATCACGACGAAGACGATGAAGAAGAGGAAGAAGAGGAGGAAATCAGATCTAGTGCCTCCAAGTAGCGCAAGCCATCCTCTGATCTGATCACATATGAGGATTATTATAACGATGCCAGTGCTTGGTCGCTCATCCGACATACTCAGCGGGCCGACCCGAGACGCAGTCCGACTGTACGATCTCTCTCTTTCGGATCATCGTCATCATCACCTTCATCGTCATCGTCATCGCTATCGTTGATGCAGACTTCATCCTCATCATCGACAGCATCTTCACCTACCACATCCGCTGCATCGGCCCTTGGCCAACCATCGGCCCCTGCACCCGGACCCCAATCGTTCCAGACTGCGCTGACCAACCCTCCGTCGTTACAAGCTCCAGTTGTTCCTCTAACATCTAGCCACAACTATTAACAGTGTAGGCGGCGCTCTTCAAGCAAACGCGAACGCTCAACATCACCGGTACACTCTTCTCCCTGCTCTCAAGTTCCGCCAGTCTCGCCTTCGCCACCCCGGCTCACCCAACCGACTACCAGTCCAGTCGCCGGGTTGAGTAAAGCATCTACGAGAGCACATACCAGTGCACGCCGGAAGGCAGCCCGTGCATCACCTGGCCGTTCGACAGCTTCGTCCAGCTCTTCATCGACCTCTGTGACAAATACAGCCGCAACGCCAGCCCAACCGCAGGCACCTACAACATCTTCTAGTAGTTCGTCCTCCTCGTCCAGCTCGTCGTCTGTACCTGCGGCAAGCCCAGCTAGGGTGCGAGCCCGGCTACTAAGGGGTTGGAAATGGAAGACTCCGTGGCGGAGCGATTGTATCCTAGGATGGTAGCGTTCCACTCTTGGGTGTTGCATGTGCACCATTGTAGAGTCCTGCCATAGGCCTTGGTTGAGCGTAAAGTGCTTTGGGATCCAGTATCCCAGGTGACGGCAATGCGGGTGAATGCCTGGAATCATGGTCATGGCTGCTGTCGGGAAAAACGTGGCGTAAATGTCCCGAACAATGTAGAGTTCCTTCTCCATGCCTGGGGAGCCGTTGGTACCATATGCTTTCTGAATTTCCAATTGGTGGGCTGGCATGTCCGTAAGGTTGAAGAATCCCGACCAAGAGTGGCTCGATCTCGTAGGGCTGATCCGGACATAACCCTCAGCTGGAGGGGAAAGAGGTGGAGGTGGTATCGACGTCATTGCTTCTCTCTGTGCCAGCTGTTTTTGTGGTCCCACCTTGTCGCGGTCTTCAGCGGTGGGAGTGCGGGTCCTGTATGGTCCAAGTGGGCTTAGCGAGTATCCGCCTACCTTTCAAGTGACTGAAGACTGGCTTCTCCCTTCGGCGGATTACAACCACTTCGCCGATAGGCCACTTTTAGTAAGAACTTTCCTCCCGCTGGATGCTAAGTTACCACATACCAGTGTAAGCAGAATATACGCTCACACAGAACCGCGACAATGGTATGGAAAGACCAATTGCGACAATGAATACTCAACAGAGTTCTCTGAAGCCATCCAAGGTTTCCACCGCGATCGCCCTACTATCTTGATGACAGAGCAAGAGAGAGTACTGGAGGTGTGCAATCCATCAGGCAGAAATCGAGTATCAGTGGGTGGACTGGAAGAAGAGTGAATCCATGTTCCGCAGGTTTGGAAAGGAACCAAGCACAAACCATCGCAGTTCTGGAACCTCCGCATCATGATCAAGAAGCATGCTCCCATCGGAAAATGTGATTTTTGCAAAGAAACATTTGATCTTCTTTTGGCAGCGCAAACCAAAGAAGAGATTCTCGAGGTTCGTCGGCGCAGGTCTGAACATTTCCAAGAGCTTCGTCAGGACAGGCAGGTCTACGCGGACCACGTCAAGAAGGCGACCCATCACTGGATGGATTATGCCAGCATGGCGATCGATGGTATGGACCACGCGAAAACTGCCGTTCCATTTGCCAACGGAAAGAGGGACCGCGAACAACAGGCCCAGACTACCCAAGCACGAGTCATCTGTGTGCTAGTTCTATGTTGCACCCGCAGATGTACCTCACACTGCCGACACGACTATCACTTGCTTGATGGACTCCTTTCGTTTCCTGAAAAAAACGAACGGTCGAGTTGCACCATACCTGTTCATCCAGATGGACAACACCAACTCAGACAACAAAAGCACGTTTTTTCCGCGTGGGCTGCTTCTCTTGTCCAAGCAGAGGTTTTCAAGCAGGTAGAAATCAGCTTTCTGGCAGCGGGCCATACCCACGCCGACGTCGACCAGCAGTTTTCTTGGATCTCCAGATACCTGGGAAGAAATCCTGTGCACACTTTTCCTGAACTGGCGGCAGCTTGTCGGAGAGCTCTGCCTGGAGATTGCATCCACGCTGTTGTGCTCAAGCGCAACTGGATTGTCAACTTCAAACGCTTCTACGAAGTGGGAGATCGTTTCAACAAAACGATTTTTCATGGATCTCGCGATATCCACTGGTTCTTGTTTGATGTTACCTGTGTCGATGAACGAGGGCAGGTGCGCCTACAGACTAAGGAATGGATGCGCATGGAATGTTGGATACCGTCAGACGAAAACATTCAGCTCGTGCTGCCCAGACAACTCTACGTTGTTCCAGCCATTTCCCTGTTTTCCATAACGGAGCTTGACAATGTCATTTCCAGCCTTGCCAGACATCTCAAACAGAACGAGAGTGAATTGCAAGAGGAGGATTTCGATTCCGACACTTCTGCTGCAGAGCATTGGCAGGAAGGCCCTGGAACACAAAGAGGTTGGCGTCGTGAGCCGACCGAAAACACGCTGCGCCACTGGCAAAAGCTTCGTGCGAAAGAGTTAAAGCAACAGTCGGAGGACTGTCAAGAGTGCTTGGAGCGTGCATCGGCGCAACGAGACGTCGTCATCAGTAAAAAACTTTCTGATGAAGAAAATAAAATTAATCGCGCCAAGAAAACTAACGCAATACACGCAATCCAAAGACATCTGCTGCATGGAGATGAACTCTGCACGCGCAACTTAATCCTGGACGAGGATACCACCGGTGAAGACTCATGGGTGTTTTACAAACAACTGCTTGGGGACAACGACCCTGAAGGATAACAAGAGGTCAAGCCATGCTGTTCAGTTTGCTATGTTTTGTTCAGTGCTGTTTTTGCATACTACTTTTGCTGTGTAACTTGATATCGAAACAATAACACACAAAAAAAGTCAGAGTAGGGTCTACTCCGACATTTGAAACTTGTGAAACAAACTTTGAATGTAAATGCTGCTCCTTTTCTGCTTTTTAGCCTGAGCAGGAGGAATCGCGCAAGAACCTGAAGCTATGAACGTCAGATCTGGGGAAGATGTAGAGCAACAACCTCGCCCTGACAATTTTCAGCACCAAGCGCAGACAGAAAATTCTTTTTCTGGAGGATTCGGCTCCTGTACTGTGGTGCAAACCGAGCGGCAATCAACAGCTGCAAATAATGCAGACTTCCAGATTGAGGCAGCCGGGTGGCAACGATAATGAAGGACGCGAAACGGATCTTTTCATCGAACGTGGTCGCCCTCAAAATTCTCGACCTTCACAGGCAGTCGACACGAGTGATGTTCGCCCTGGCGGTGTTTTTCACCTGCTTAATGAGGAAAACACACACGAAGGAAATATCGAGGAGCTGGATCGTTTCGAGCGCCCCTTTCCAGACGCTGGTCGACCTACACAGGGCAAGGAGAAAAAGAAGGACGATTTGAAAACCAGTCTGGTCAACAAACGCAAGAGCTACTTGCAGCCCCACGACATGGTGTTGGCAAGGGTGGAGTATGGCCAAGGATGCGAAGCGGCACAGCAGCCAGTTTGTCTGTTCAAGGTCGTTAAGATCTTCAAGGATCGGCACAAGCATGCTACCTGGATGAGGGTGCGATGGTTTGGGCAGGAAGAAGACGTCTTCTTGGGCAGGTACGTTGAGAAAAAAGAAAAGCTCACTGCGAAAGATAAGCAGGCTATGGAGAGGTTGCGCAGACAAGGTAAGGATCCCAATCTTGAGGTCCGATTCAAGATCACGCCAGACGAAAACTTTTTCCTTTGCGCCGCGGATGGGTCCAATTTTGTAGAAGGTCGTAAATTTAACCAGCCACTGATCGTTCACTGGGGAAAAGAGGTCGACATACTGACAAAAGACACACAAAAAATAAGGGACACCGTGGTGAGACTCATCACGACAGACGTTAGGCTCCTGAATCTTCCAGATCTAGACATCGTTCAGGCTGTCGAGCACGCGCGCTCAAGAAACCAGCGCAGGATCAATGCTGTCAAGAAAAAGCATTTCTCAGGTCTCTCAAACTTCGAGATCCGAATCGAGCTCTTCATCTGAATCGGACGATGAAGGCTCCTCCTCTGAAGAAGAACCGCCCCCCAAAAAAAAGCAACAAAAGGAAATTGTAATGTTGAATGCTTTACTTTTGAAATGGGATACCCAATCTTAGGTGTTGGCAATGAAATATGTTTGATTTAGTTTCTAGAAAGATGCGTTTGGTCTAATTTGAGTTAGATTGTTATCAGCTCCTGACTTGTTAAAACAACATTACGACAGAGAGTACCAAATTCAGCAAGCCGCGCCAGAGCTGGGAATGTTTTTAGAGATTCTTTCATCAGTTAGACTGGGAGTCCATAAACTGGATATTGTAAATTACAAGCTGGTTGCAATGAGTGAGTGATCACAAAAAAAAGTCGGAGTAGACCCTACTCCTGAAAATATAACTTGCAATGATATGGTTAACCTCTCTGAAATTATTGCCCACGAATGTAATTCCAGTGATAGATATCATTTAAGCTTTGCATCGAAAAAATAAAGTAGGAAACTTGGTCCTCTGCGGATGAACTGTTTCCTCAGTTACTGGCGCCTTGATAATTATCTACCACCTGCAGACAGCGGTAGACAATTACCAATGCACAACGATGATGATGTGGCGTGATTGGCTGCTTTTACGCGAGATCGAACTTACTACGGAATAATTCATTCTTTCTCGGTCTAAATTCAGTGAGGTAAATATTCAAAATTACCTCACTGCATTCAGATACGTCGAACCCTGATTTTTTTTCTTTGCTTCTTCGGACGGGATCTTCTCGTTCCTTCTTCCTTGGTTCGTGATTTTGGTTTTTTCATCGCTTCTGCTCCAGCACTGAAACAAGATCAGAAGCGCTGACAAAAGCACTGTCGACGTGGTAGCTTATGCCTCAAGGATTGGTGACCACGTTACAGTTAGGAACAGACCACACTCCAGGCCCGCGTGGTAAAATCCCTACCTTGCTGTCAATATTTTCTCAACCATTTGTCTCCAATTGATTTCCCCATTTTGCACTCACAAGTACAATTTTTCTTGCATTAAATATTTCAATCATCGTACTCAAGGAAAGAATGAAAGGCTACAAGAAGCTGGGTTATCTGAGGATGAACTGTTGCTTGTTGGAAAGTTTGTATTTCTAAGTTGCGCGATTGTCGGCGACTTGGAAATGCAAATTTTCTGCGCCTGATGACAACGTTACTCGGGCGAGGTAACATTGTTAGATAAATTGATTTTGTCTAACACTTCTACCTCGCCCGGACGCGGATGGTCTAGTCTGATATTACAAGTACCACTGGCAGTTCTCGTATGTTTCCACGTCGTGTCATGATACTAGCTGGTCGTATAACCTAACCTGTGGAAACATACGAAGACTTACACAGGTTGTACGATAGGCTTCTGCGTTACTTGTGCGCTTGGGCGTAGATTACTGTTGCTGTGCAGTCTGTTTGAGCTGCCGATAGTTCTTCTGAAATCGGCAGCGCAAACAGATGCGACCTAGTTGATGTTTTCAGTAAGGTTTCCTCCCTCTCAGATACTTTTAATTATGTGCATACAACAAAAAATGTCAGAGTAGGGTCTACTCGGACTTTTCAAAATTCTGTACTCTTTAGTAAACCCAACACAAACCAAATTCCATTACGTATTCCTATCAATTTTTATGTTTGTGATATACGAAGTATCACACAACTGCCTTGGAAAGCTAAAAACGAACCTTTTTGTAATTTTCCCCTCCCTCCCCCCCCCCCCACCCCCCCTAAAAAAAGCAAATCCCATTCACGAAATAATTTTTCCGACCTCTTATGCTCGCTCGGCCTGGCACTGGCCTAACTCAGAGTTTGGGCAATACGCAAAGTCAAGCTTGATAACTAAATCTGGGGCATTCTCCAGACTCCAAACAATTGAGGCTGTGCCCGCTTCTCTGAAGCTTCAGACCGACAGCGGCCCGCCGCTTCCATACGCGGACTCCTTCATGGAAGACTTCGCGCAGACATGCCCCGACCCTCGCATGCTCTTCTGCACTGCATCAACAGTCCAGGGACCCCATCCTACCCCGTGGTTCTTCATCTCTGAACGACTTTGCCGCGACTTCCTAACCAAGCGAGCGGAACAAAAAGCGGCACCAACCGGTCCTAAGTTTCCCCCTGAAGCAGTCAACCCAAGCCTCACCAAACCCCAACAAGATCAACTCTGGGCCCTCATCCGCAAATTCGACCACATCTTTCAAGACAAGGCAGGCATCTTCAAACATACTGTCGTGCCCCTTCGACTCAAACCGAATGCCAAACCAGTTGCAGTTCCATGCCCGCGCTGGACTCCGGCAGTGGGCGAATACCTTTCTAGCTGGGCTACGGACGTCCTCAGCGCCGGCACATGGAGCTACGCCTCCTCTCAATGCGCATGGGCGAGCCGCAGTTGCCCGGTCGAAAGTTCGAGGATATCGCGAAAGAAGTCATCCGAGATATTCGGAACGTTAACGACTACCGCATGCCCAACGACAACCTTCATCTCCCAGTCCCAGGTCTTCCAAGCCCGGATCATTACCGAGAACGATTCGCCGGCTGGCACTATCTCAGCTCCATCGACATGGTAGACTGCTTCTCCCACCTTCGCCTGAACCCGGACGATGACAGCCGAGATGTTTTAGCCGTGTGGACCCCTCAAGGTCTATTGGTCCCCAACTTTATGCCTCAAGGTGTACATCGTGCCCCCGGCGATTTCCAACGCGCGATCGAGAAGTCATTCCAACCACTCCCCTTTTGGAACAAGCCGCCCCAGCTATTTCTACTGCAGGCGCCTATCTCGACGACGTCACCACTGGTGCAAACGACTTTCAAACACACCTGAACCGAATTCGTGGTATATTCTCAAGTATGGACACCTCCGGCCTTCATGGATCGGCGCGCAAAGTCCGCTCGGGATACCATGAACTGACAATACTCGGCAAGAAATGTAGTAAGAAAGGCATCGCCGCTGACACAGCGAAGATCGATGCCATCCTCCGATTGGCTGATCCCTCCAATGTGTCTGAAGTTCGATCCGTTCTGGGTAAAACCAGCTTCATACAGGCCCACATCCCCGTACTCCCGCCTTGTATCAACTCTTACGAACTTGCTTAAGTCCACTCACTCCCGACCAGCAGGTCAACCCTACCTCCATCGGGAAGAGCTGAAATGTATGAAGAAGCTCCGCCGCGTGCTTACTACGCTTCCCGTCCTGGCCAAGTACGAGGCTTCTCACCATCTTTGCCTTCGGACGGATGCTAGCCAAATAGGCATCGGAGGTGCCCTTCACACTGGCCCTGACCGCGACGCCCCGGTTATCCAATACCTTTCTCTCAAGTTCACAGACACGCAAACCCGCTGGGCGACCTACGTGCGAGAAGCCTATGGCGTTATTTACGGAGTTCAACAGTGCCGCTACTACATCGATGCTAGCGACCACGAACTATCGTCACTGACCACCGGCCACTCCTGTGGTTATGGCACGCTCGCAGCCCCGTGGTCGTCGGATGGGTTCTGGAAAATCTTCAGACGATCCGCTTTAAGGTCGAATACCTCCCCGGTAAACAAAACCTCCTTCCGGACGGATTGTCCCGTGTCCCCTGCATAAGCCCAGGCGCTCCGACTCTCATCGGTGAAGCCGAAGCCACCCTACAGCTCCTCGCAACCATTCCACTGCCCAAAGCAGGCTCTACTCTCTGGCTCGCCGTCGAAGGCACACATGCTGCTTTGGAAACGAAACTCAAGTCTCTCTCCTGTCGCATCATGCGCGCTGGCCCAACGCTACGAAGCATTCAAGCCCCGTGGGACCTAGCTATTGTCATCCCCTCCGCTGAACGCTCTCCGGCCGTCGCGCGTGACATGTTCGCCCTTCGTAAGCCAGTTGCCCTGCTCATGCCGCAAGACCTCGTCCACTGCGTCCCGGACGATACACTCCCACAGGAGGCCGTCGAGACGTGTCGTAAGATTTTATTTCTTGACGACAACTTAGTATGGCTAGTCTTTGGCCTCGGCATGGAACAACATTATATATACCCTCTTGTCGGAAGAGGGGGTTGGTGCCCGAGGTGATACCAAGGTGATGGACCACGAGGTCATCCTCCTCGTCTTCCGGATCCTCATCCAAAACAGTGCCAAGTTTGATTTGGTTGCGGTCGATGAAAGCAACGACTTCACCAGTGGTGTAGTTGACAGTGTCATCATCATAGTTGTCCACTGCAACTGGGTTGAGCGGGGCAACGCCATCAGTGGGCAGTGTACGGAGAGAGGTGTGAGCGGTCGATCCAACTATGGATTCACAAAAATGTGATTTCACGTTTTAAGTCCAATCAAGTCTGTTTAAGTCGAATTTTTCAAAATATAAATAAAGCATGCCATCATTTAATACAGCTAAAACACGATGGAAAACATTTAATTTAATGATATCCAACGTTTTTTCAATTAAAAAAAAATAATATGGAAGGTGGAAGTTTTACTTGTCCGTACCGGTCCGGGGACCCCCCCCCCCCCCGCTACCTACCAATGCGACTAAGTGCGGTCTTCCTACATTGATATTTCATCAAACACAATCAAAACTACTTTAAAAACATCTAATCTAATCATATAAAATGATTTGACAAGCGAGGAAATGATTTGGGAGGTGGCTGTGCGGGTGGGGTGACCGGTACCGACCACCCCCCCCCCCCCCCGCCGCCACCTACCAATGCGACTAAGTGCGGTCATCCTACCTTGGTATTTCATCAAAAACAATCAAAACTAGTTTGAAAACATCTGATCTAACAGATATTCTGTAATTTCCATATCAATCATCTTCGTTTCCCGAAAATTCAAAGTCTGAATTGCCTGCCAGCGCATTCTGCTCCTCCAGCCTGTCTAAGTCGTCGCTTTCTTCGGCCTGGGATTCTACAACTATGTGCTCCCATACACGAGTTACAAGCGCTGGCTTATTCCCGGAAGTCGGGAGACCCTTAGCTTGACAATATTTTTTGAGAAGCTTGACAGTCACACCAGGCATCTTGCCAAACTTCTCCTCATTGAGACCCTGACTTACCGCTTCGGCACATTTAGTCTCAATCTGAAGCACAGGATCTTTTTCAATTCCAATGCTGGCCCATTCCTTCTCCTCCTCACTCGTCATAGCACGCGAGCCAGGATATGTTTTGGGATGCTTGGGTGTGGGCTTGCTGGAATAGATGAGGTGTTTGGGCAACCGGGCACTTTCGGCCGGAGTGAGTTGATCCCTATCCTTCCTTGCTTGGAACCTTGCACGGGGAACAGACCAAAGGTCCGGAGGGATTTCATCAAGAACTCTGATGTTCTTAGCCACCCATGCATGCCCTCGCTTGTCTTCCACAGGCCCGATACTAGCGGGATAACCAGGCAGCCCATCCTGACCATACTTGCCTTCCCTCCGTATGTTAGTAAATTGGTATGTGAGCATATACTCACGCATTAGCTGCACTTCCTGCTCGCTCATGTGACCAGAATTGAAAATTGAAGTAAGATCTTCTTTCTGCTGGTCAGTGACCCACTGAACAGGAGGGAGCGGGTTCGGGCGTTCAAGGATGGGTTCCCTGATATAGAGATTGAGTGGGGGACCGCCAGGCTCGTCACCCTCTCCGCACCAGCAGGGATCTGCGTCGCCCTGCTGTTTATACTCGGCGGTTGGCATGCCACATTCCTCGGAGGACGCGGTGTACTGCCAAGACAACGGTTTGTTGGTGTGCTTAGCATTGGGGTTAACACACGGTGCAAAGTACTTTTCCCAGTCGTAGCTCTGAGTGAGGAGCAACAAAACCACCCGCCGCTGGCTGTTGCGGTATCCAAGCATCATCTTGTAGAGGCCTTGCGCGAGGTTAGTAGTGGTGAGAGTATTGTTCCAACCAAAGTGTCTGGTTATGTAATGTCTCTGGTCTTGGATGTTGTGGGTGTGGTGACGGGGGCACCGGTTGGTACGGACACGGTTTTTCCAATTCACTTTGCAGAGATGACAGTAAAACATCTGCGCATGCACCGCAGTGTTATCGCGTGCACCATCTACCTCAAGGTCGAGCTCGTCAGCAGACATAGTCACGGGATCAAACAGATCGGCACGCAGCAGATGGTAAAGGAACGTGATATTAGAGTTGGCACTGTGCGCGATGCCGGGGCCATGCACCAGGATGTACTCAATCTTACCGCGAAAATTAATAGCACCGCCCCACATGAGCTCCATAACCCTCCTGTTCTTGAAGTCATCAAAAACGCGACGTGCGGATGGTATGTAGAAAGGTTTGGACATATCAATCGTAAAACAAGACAGCCACTGGTGTGCTACGGCGGCTTGTGTGATACGATTCTGGTGATGTCTACGGCAGATTTGGTGGATTTTATGATGCAATTCGTTCCTTGCTTTGAACTCAGCTGCGCTGAGCTCTCCTGAAAACCCCGCATCTCGTTCCATCATAAGGTCCCAGCACGTCTGGCACACACCGTACTCCCCCTTGCGCATCTCTTTTACGTGCGACCAATCACGCTTCTGGACCTTTTTCACTGCTTTCTTGGAGGGGGGAGGTCCATTTGGCTTCCCAATACCAGGGATCTCTTTTTCCCACTCCTTGCAGATGTATGAGAACATGTTCTCAAAGTCATCTATCTTCTGTAGATGCCAGATACCGTCAGCTATGGTCTCTACGTTTTTCACAAAGTAGTCGAACATTATGCTGTATATCCAGTCATCCTGACATATACGCCCTGAAAGCGAGCCTCCGCTGAGATAAAATTGTTTGTTGCGGTTGTAAAGTCCGAGAGCGCGGCTCATAGTTCTATTTCCTATGCCATGATAACGCTGCCACATGCGCCTGCATACCGGGCGCCCTCGAATTCGGTATTGTCTGACTCCGTCAAGGTCAAAAGCTTCTACCTGTGACGCCGTCCAGGAAGTGAGCTCTTTCATCGATTTGCACACATTTTTTATGCGTGCTTGTATGCAGTGTTCAGTAGATACGAACATAAAGCAATATCGATCTTTGCAGCATGCCGAATGAAGCTCGTGATCAAGCTGTGCTAGAGTTATGCCTAGCAAACGTTCTCTCGCTGCCGGTCGAATCTCTTGCGCAGTTCCTCGCTTTCTTTTGCGCATGATATAAGCTCTGGCGGTTTTACGGGCGACCTTTCTTCTCTGGATCGGAGCATCGTATCGGACATACAACTTCAAGTCCTCGACTTCCTGCTCCGACAGTTGTGCACCGCTAGAGCTATCGGGAGTTGCGGTGGAAGTCTTAGACGCTGCCTGGCGGCGGAGAGTCGGAGCAATGGTATTAGTAAAGGTTGGGAAATGAAGGGGTTGTATATGCAGCCCACCAGTTGAAGTTGCAGAGACAACACGCCTCGCTGCGCTGCTGCTGCTATTACTACTGCTGCTAGAACTCACACTGCTAGAACTCGCAGTGGTGGATGAGAAAGCGGCGGATAAACCAGTAGTTGATGGCAGATCATAGTGTTTTCTGAAGCGAGCTAGGGGATCCGGGGCTGGGGAAGATGCGGGAGCTAGAGGGGGACGTAAGCCAGCCGGTACTGGTGCGCTGCCTGCCTCCTCCCTTCGGTCTTGCCTCTTAAATCGTGCTAAAGGATCTAGCTTTTTCTTTATAAATATGCTTTGCAGGCATATAAATGCGGGCGCAAGTCCCAACAACAATGGCAAAGTGAAACACATCTAGTAGAGTACCTATGCGTGCATATTTGCATGCATACGTATACATGCGTAACATTGCATACATGTACATATACACTGGAAAAAAAATAGATAGATAGATGGACAGATAGATAGATAGATAGATCGATAGATAGAGAGAGAAAGAGAGAAAGAGGAAAGAGAGAGATAGATAGAGAGAAGAGAGAAAGAGAAGAGAGAAGAGGGGGGGGGGCTGCGCAGCACAGCTTTTTTAACTAGAAATGAAAAAACAACGCTTAATAGGCAAATGGGTTATTATTCACAGCTAGAGAACAAGTAAATGGAAGTCTGTGCAAGGTTAGAATGATAAACTAGCATGGAATGATGAGGAGAGCACAGACCAACAAGTACGCAGGAATTCAGCGGTCAGGTGGTTGACTCAGTCTAAAAAACACAAAAGATTATATAAAAGAAAGAAGAATAGGCAGAAAGTTTTATTACATGATTAGTCAAGTCTGAGTTACATTTCTAGTACCATCCTGTTCGACGTGCAAGATGTAGGACTGGAAAACAAAAAATCTGCGCTGCGCAGGTATGACTTCCACAACTCTAAGAGACAAAATAGGTACAGACATACAAAAATAGTGTTTGTCAGAGCTTGACACCTAGGATACCTAACTCTGTGATCAGTAAAGAGGAGCTAACAAGCCTCAGGGGCCACGTTTCCGCCGGAAGAAACTTGCGCAGCGCAATCTGAACCAAAGAGTTGTGGGACAGTATTTACAGAAAGTAATGCATTACATTGAACAAAAAATTGACACAGACCTTCCTGAACATGTGTTCTATCTCGTGAGAGTACATAAACGCTTTTGGGAGTGTAGCTGGATAAAAACAAATGAAAAGAAAAACCATTTCCTGCGTAAATTTGGGATTTTCGGTTGTTTTCCTATACATACATTGCAAGGAAAGCAATAAAAAAGAAACAAACTTAGCGCAGACTTGTACCATGATGAAATAAAGGTCTGTGATAAAAAAGCAAAAAAAAAAAAAAAAAAAAAAAAAGATCAGAAACAACAGAAGAAAAGAGAGAGCGACAATTTCCTGCGCAAATTTGGGATTTTTGGTTGTTTTCCTATACATACATTGCAAGGAAAGCCAAAAAAAAGAAACAAACTTATCACAGACTTGTAATATGATGAAATAAAGGTATGTGATAAAAAAAGCAAGCAAAATGGATCAGAAACAACAGAAGAGAAGAGAGAAGGACATGTAGAAGGCGTCAAGAAAAGAGTTCTTTGTGTGCCGAAAAATACGGTCGTTGCCGCTTTTCTTTGCCCGTAACCGGCGCAGGTCACATTTTGCGCTGACGAGGACACGCAAGTAGTGCTGCAGTTGTTTTTGGTTCTTGCTGGGCAGTCCAGATGGAAAGCAAGAAGGGCAAGGATGTGTCTAAGTTGTTGGCGTACAGACGAGACGAAACTCACAAAGTTTTTTGGCTGGTAGAGATGAATGACAAAAGTCAAGACTGGAAGCCGGACGAGGAATTGCGTCAGAGAGACGATTGGGTCGGTCTATCCTGCCTCGTAACCATCCCAAACGCTAATACGCTGGGTTTCCTGCCTGTGCACATGGTGCAGTACTTTGACAATGCAGGGCACCCAGGAAAACAGTCCATGTGGGAAAATGCTCCAAAGGAGCCAGAGAGTGGGGAGGTGCGGAGAGGGAATAGACAGAGGAAGGAGAGAATGAGACTTGAGCCAGAAATGGAAGAAGATGAAGAAATTGATGAGGAGAAGAAAGAAAAAGGAAAGAAGAAAGAAAAAAAAACAAAGAAAGAAGTCAGCAGCCAAAAGACAGAAGCAAGCCAGCAGCGGGAGGAATGGGGGAGCGAAGAAAGGAGATGAAGAGGAGGAGGAAGGAGGAGGAGAAGAAGAAGAAGAAGAAGAAGAAGAAGAAGAAGAAGAAGAAGAAGAAGGAGAAGAAGAAGAAGAAGAAGAAGAAGAAGAAGAAGAAGAAGAGTGGAAGGATACTGGGAAAAAAGGGGAGGGAGGGAGAGGAGGAAAGGGAAAGGGAGCGGGGAAGAGAAAGAGGGTAAAGAATAAGAAGCAGAAAAGGAATGCAGCAAACAAAGGACGGAAGAAAGGAGCAAAGAAGGGAGAGAAAAAGGTGGAAAGAAAAAAGATGGAGAAAAAGATACACCGGCAGTGAAGAAGGCAAGAAAGAAAAAAAGCATGTATGTTCAGACAGAAGCAGAAAGAACTCTTGCAGACAAGATCAATGAGAAAGAAAGAATCAGAAAACAAGAAGAAGAAAAGAAAATCAGAACAGAGGGAAAGAAAGAGGGAGAGAAAGGGAGCGATGGGGAGACGGCAGATGTGTTAGATTCAACCGGGGAAGTGTCTATTCCAATCAAATCCTCTACCGATCCCGCCAAAACACTCGACCCCCCTTCTTCAAACCCACTTGCCGCTTGGAAGGGAGTGGACTCTGTTTTCGACCCTCTGGCTTCTGTGAAATTCAAGCGGGCGGACTTGGGCAGGGATCGTTTTGCTGACACTTTCGTTCGTCCCCCACTAAGTCACCGTCCACCCACCCCACCTACGCCAAATGTTGATGACATTAACTTTCAATTCGAGTCGCCGTCCCCCCTAAGTCGCCGTCCCCCCCTAAGTCGCCGCCCCCCACTAAGTTACCGTCCCCCCCTAAGTTGCCGCTCACCCCACCGCTTCCCGAGGGTGGAGTGGATATCAAGCCGGGGTTTTCTGCAGACAGATTGCATTTTACGGTTTTGAGCAACGAGCAATATCCATTCTGGGACAGGGACGGGAACGAGGTTCAGTATTGCAAGGGGCATACTCTCTTTGCTAAAAATAGCCCTGGTCACAAATGGCTGCTGACTTTGTTGACACGGATGTCATGGATTCAAAGAAAGGGGGCAGATGGCGCTCTTATGTGGCCCGAACGATGTTTTGCGTTCCTCAACAAGAACGAATTAAAGCCCGATGAGCCTGCGGAAGAGGTCATTGTCTTCGGGCCTGTCGGTATTTTGGGAAAAGCGTCGAAGTTGAGGAAAAGTGTCAAAATTAGTGAACGAAAGCTGTTGGTATTAAGGAAAGTGGATGGTTTTCCCACCCCATTCCAGTTATGCATCATGAGGTTCTGCCTGCTGGATTTGGATGTGCCCTTCAGACAGATTGAGGACTGGCAGTTTGAGGCCGAGTACCTTGGGTATATAACACCTTACGCGTCCGACTTGCCAGCAAAAGAACTCAAGCCCCTTTTCGAAATGAAATCATTTGCTGAACAAATGAGAGAGGCTGCGGAAAAAGAAGCGAAGGAGGCCAAGACGCAGGCAAAACAGCGCAAGGCCGCGCTGAAAGCAGCCGCGAGACTTGTGGAGATGTCGGAAACGTCGCTCGGCGATGAGGATGGGGAGGGTACCGAGGAAGACGATCAGGAATCCGAGGTGAAGGGTAAGGCTGTGAGCAAAAGTAAACCTGAGAAGGGCTGGATTCGGAGGCCGCCACCGTACATACCAACGGATGATGAAATCAAATGTGGGCTGTGGAAGGTGGGAAATCACAAGTGGTATTGTATCTGCGCTTTCTGTAAAAATGCGCGGCTTTCGTATTGTGATTCTGTTAAAGCGGCCGCTGTAGATCCAGCCAACAACGCGTACGCAAAGGAAGTGCAGCGGTTAGCCAACGCTTGCCGGAAGCAGGGCCGGGACTTCCAAAAACTGCACTCCCTCTTGGAACATTTTGGTGCAGCTTCGGTCGCCTCATTATGCAAGCAGCCTCCAGCCAATATCCCTCCTGAGCAACTTTATTTGTTTCAACCCGGTAAATTAGTACACTTTTCCCCCTCCCCACCCCTTTCCACCATCTCCTAAATACATTATCTTCTTTTTGCAAGGTTGGCCAGCTAGTGGGCAGTTTCAGACGCCTGGTGTCATGCAGCAGCCTGGTGGCATGCACGGTGGGCAGTTTCAGACGCAGCAGCCTGGACATCATGTTAATGTTCAAGAAGGTAAGATGATGTCTGCATCCTTCTTGAACATTAACATGATGTCCGCATCTCACTCTGTAATAAACAAGGAATGTGTGAAACTAGGCAACATTGGCGGGTACGGTGGGAGCCAGCAGTATGGCGGGTACGGTGGGACTCAGCAGATGCCCCAGCCGTTTCCCCCCCCAGCGCAGCCGGTAGCGCAGCAGGTTGTTGTTCAGCCTCAACCAGATCAGTCTGTACTACCTCAGCATTTGCAGCCTCAACCGAATCAGGCTGCAGCTGCACCGCTACCTCAGTTTAATGTACAGCCCCAACAAGCTGTGGTGGCATCTGCGAACAGCGGCGATCTTGCCGCTTTTTTAGCCTCTAGCTCACAACAAGCTAATGCCTTTCTGGTGCATACGCAAGCACAGAATAACTCTTATTTGCAATACCTTGCAACGCGGAAGTAATATCTGTGCTTGAGTGAGCACGTGGGGCGTTGGGGGGGGGGGGGGGGCTCACTCAGTCACACGCCCAAACATTAAGTTAGAGTTTTACTTTTCCAAATCGTTTTTAAATTTTCACTTGCTCTTTCCCCTTTCCCCTTACATTTCTATCATATTTACATATATATATTCTGTGACTTTTTGATACCCCTAACGGGAAGCGTTTGAATTTCTTTTTCTAGATAGTTAGACTATACTGAATATAGTGACGTAGTTATGATAAATAAGTGTCATTGTAAAATGATTTATTATTACTTAATTCAATTGTTTTTATTTAGTTCTGATTATTTTAAGGATCAGTGCGGTACTTGGGTGAGGGGGGGGGGGGTCGGGAGCGATCGGCCTGCATTTTCAAGTCAACTTCAACCTATCACTTCAAGTTTGTAAATAATTTTTTTATTAAAATAAAGTTTAATTATTATTGAATTAAATGTTTTTCGTCGAATTCCAGCTGTTGTAAATGATCCTGCATGTTTTCTTTATATTTTGGAAAGCTCAACTCGGGTGGTGGGGAGCGGTCGTCCCGCACGCACTGTCAAGTCAGACTTACACCTTCCAAATAATTTTTTTCATTGAAATAACGTTAATTATCATTAAATTAAATGTTTTTTTATCGAATTACAGCTGTTGTAAATGATCCTGCATCTTTTCTTTATATTTTGAAAAACTCGACTTAAAGAGACTTGAATAGACTTAAAACGTGACATTACATTTTTGTGAATCCATAGTTGTACGACCTTTGGCGCATTATTATTTACCATAGCGTCATATTATTAAAACAACATCTAGGACTTGGCCCAGACCTAGACCACACCCAACAGCCCAACCATATGTTGGTCATCGCCTATGAAGGTAAACCCGCTTCCATCCCACCGGACATCGACATTCGCCCTCGCATGGACGCCCCTCGGTGAACACGGAGAAACATGCAGACAAGACCGCATACACCCAGCAGCAGCCCTAGCCAGCGAGCTGCAAGCAGACGAACTCTCCTGGAAACCAGACCTCTTACTTACGCCTCATATTACTTCCCCCAACGTGTACCTAGTAGTAGCCACAACCCGAACAGACAAATGCCTAGTCAGAATACACCAATGTATATACGCAAATGCATCCGGAGCGTGTATTCGACGGACTTGGAACAAAGATGGCACAAGAATCAATCCCCCGTACAATCCAAAAGACCCCACCTCCCCCCGGGGGGACGAACCGCCTATGGAATTGCCCTTACAACCATGGTTGGCTACCAATCCCCCCGGCTACAACCCCCGAGCCATATACGAACAAAGATATCTCGACTACCAACAACAAATTCAACAACTCCGTCTGGGATCGTCCGGCCTATGCACATCAAATCTGCTAATGATAGCTATGGGGGCGAGAGGTTACATCCCTGAGCCTCGGGATACAAGGCAATCCAAGAACACTTCTCTAAAGCGCAGGCCACCGCAGTGTACCGCGACCTTAAAGAGCTTTGTCACGATCACATCCTTACAATATGGAAACTGATGCACGCATGCCCGAAGCCAGGGCCCCACTAACCCCCAACCTGGAAATCCTAAACAACCAACCCTCTCCCATGTCGCACCCACCCAATCCGCCAACGGCAACCACAGGAATAACTGAGCCACAAACCACCTAGGGCCCCCCCTGTCAGCACATCACTGTCCAGCCAACTTGCGTGCATAGATTGGTCGCACCAACCAACCCCTCCCACTCACCAGAAGATAAAGTGGGCCAACAGGTGCCGCCCAACAGCAAGAGAACTAGCAATGGCAGGAGTCAACGGAGCTGGAAACCTACACGCGTTCAACGATCCCTTAGCATAGCCAACGAGAATCCAACGACCCACGCGCAAAGCCAACCACTGCCGGTGAACTGAGCACACAACTAACGAGTACCCAACGTGTCCTGCGCAAACCCAACGATTATCGTTGAACCTTTCGCAAAACCAACGAGTATCCAACGAACCGGATAGCTTCCAACCAACATGTACCCAACAAAACAACAAACCAAAATCACTGCAGCTGGAGAGTCTACACCCCCCCCCCCCCCCCGACTGTTGTGAAACCACCCTTTCACACAGAAGGCTGCCCACACGTGTTCGGCCTGTCCAGTCGTGCTTGGTCACCTGTCTTTCCCCTTTTGACGGTTTCGGTCTTCGGATTCGGTCCTCTCTCATTTGGGGGTTAAGCGTCGTACTGGTTGCAAGGACACTTGTGATTCGGTAGTTGTTTTCCGGAGCCAACACCTGAACGCAGATGAGGCCTGTCAAAAGTCCTTATCGGTTTAAGAATATTTATTAAAACCAACCCCTCCCCATCTCATACCCCATCGGGGGGTCTCATACCCCATCTCATACCCCATGCTATCTAATAAATTTTCCCCAAGTCCTGAGGGGTATGAGGTCGAGGGGTATCATACCCCTGATACTCCCCCCCCTACCCCAAAATTCCCATACCCAAAAATTCCCATTCCCCTCATACCCCTCATAACCCTCATACCCCTCATACCACAGGGGTATCATACCGGGTATCATACCCGGGTATGGCTCGGAGGGGTATCGTTTGGCTGTGTGTGCAGTGTTTGTTGTGTTCACGTATCGGTGTTCGACTTTCTGCTCGTTTCGAACGCATGTCAACAACGCGGGTGCACCCGTGCCCCGATCATCTTTGCTGTCCGCGGGTTACGCCATCGCCTTATTGCGCGATTTACGGCGGTATATCGGGACATGTTAATTTAATTAGTGGGTATATATGCTTACTTATATAGGGCCGTTGGGTTCCTTAGAGCCCTTCACCCAAACAAAGAGAAAACAGGAGCGATCATAATTTCTAAGACACTCTGTGGAGAACAGCTTATCATATACCACTCATGCCGTTGCCGCGAAAGGCGGTTATGCAACTCAGGAGGAGGTGGATATGATGTACAATGCCAACCACGTCAACGGGCATTACTGCGCGTTAACGTAGCTAGCCGGAAGCTATTCCGACTGGTGGTACACCAACTACTAGCCCGTCTAGATACCTTCGGGGCCGTCGCACCTCACGGTAGGTATGTGGACATCACCCCCCGAGTTATCCGGTAAAAAACTTATTTATAGATTTCGTCTGGCCGGACACGTCTGAAATGCCAATTTGATCCTGGTCTTTTGGCGGCTTTTTGTCTTTGCGTCACTGAGCTAATATAACGAGACATCATTCTCTTTTTTTGAGGACTGTGTTTGATTATATTACCGACTTACTCTTCCATTGAGCTATCGTTGGGGATAGTACATTTGGAGTCCATAGCTAAAGGCTGATTTCTTTTCTGATCTGTCGTACAGACATCAGATAAGCACAAATTTTTTTTCGCTGATCTGTCGCACAGACATCAGACGAAAACAAACACTCCTACTCATCCTCAAACAAAAAACTTACAAACAAGCAATCAATTTGTCACAAGCTGGCATAATCTTTAGCCCTTGTGCACATTTGGCTTCTGTGTGCTCTTCTACAAGACACCAGACCACACCTACTCCACTCCCTCTTGCTGCTTGCATAAAGCCAAGTAAGACAAGTGTGAAACAAACATCAGACAAACACACAGACAGAGGAACAACGAGCAAAGCACTCCCACTCTCTGTTCTGAACCATTTTCCTTGCATTTTCTCTGCAGAAACCAGAGGAGATTACACATCTCTCACACAAGAGCAAGACAAAGATCGAAGCACTGTCCGACGACAGACTGACTTCTACAAAACAGCTCTTTTGACCAAACTATCGTTATCTCTGTGTAGGGCCTGACGCTCCATAACTATTTCAACAGAGAAAAGGAAGAAGGAGAAGAAGGTTGCATAGAGTGATAAGAATATTAACAGAGGGAAAAAAAAAAAAAAAAAAAAAAAAAAAAAAAAAAAAAAAAGCAGACGTGACTCTCATAACATAAGATGGACGACGAGAATGAGCAGGCTGGTGTGACACCAACTGATTATGGTCCTAGTGAGGGAGGAGAGGAGCAGGAGACTCAGTACTCAGAAGAGAGGGGGGATAGAGATGGAGAGGAGAGAGAGGAGTATACGTATACAGCCGATGTAGAGTCGACAGGGGGGGGGGGGGGTAATGCACAAGAAGCGAGTGCAGGTCAGACTGGAGGCTCTCCACTGACAGAGGCAGAGAGAGAGATGGAGGATGTTGGCCAGAATATCCCAAATACATGGGAACAGTTGGCTACATATGATGATGAAGAGTCCTTCTTCCTTAACTATCCAACCTATTATAAAACATACCTACATTCCTTACGAGAAAAGGAATAGACCAGGACAAGGTCAAAGCAACCTCCTGATCGAAATTCCCGGCATTGCGAAGCCTCGCTTCAACAAAGTGAGGTTTGAGCATGAAAGATTGCCATTGCAGGATATCAAGTATGGCGACACTCTTACACTGTGCGACATATACGACATATCTGCAACACTCTACGCTGCTGTGCTCGTTGCGGAATTTTATGAACGCACAAACAATATTACAGTGGAAAAATAAACGCACAACTGCAGTATGGCTGTCTGTCTGTGGTGTCCCCACTGATATCAAGAATCTAGAAAGAAAGTTCGAAGGTAGAAACCAAAGTGGCATTGAGTTTGCCCTTGAGGCTTTTGTAACTGCCTTCACACGGACTTGCAACGAAATGTACAAAGCACTGAAAGACAACACAAGGCAACATCCTGTTTACGAGGAGGTTGACCAGTCTTGTCAGGTGTTTGAACGCCTCACACAACTCCATAAGGGCCTCTTTGAGGGGAAGGAGCAAAAACCAACATGGAAACAATGGGCCCACACGAAGAATCACACTCTCATTAAAGGCCCTCTCACAACAATCCCAAATAATAACAGAGCTGATAAGTCTTCCATGAGAGAAAAGGCACACTTCCTCTCTAGTGCCACAGAGCTTGCACAGTTCGTGACTCATCTAGCACGACAGGTGAAAGAAGACGAGACGAGACAGAAAGAGGAGAAGGAGCAGAAGGAGAAGATAGCTGTGGCCATGGCAGTAGCACGGGTGGCTCCACAGCCAACGGCTCCACCTACCACATCTAACCCAGCTCCCAAGAAAGCAGGAGGAGGACCCACAGGAGGAGGACCCCAAGGGGGAGGAACAGTAATTAACTTGACTGACTCCCAGAAGAAAAGCAGGCGCTGCAGGCAGCCCTAGCTAAAATCAAAATTGGGGGAGGGGGCCTTAAGCTCTATGCTATCACTGCCAATGAGGCTGACACAGAGAAGACCCTCATGACTAAGTTCAATGAGATGGGCAGATGCTTCCAGCAAAACCAGTGTGAGGTGGAGCAGGAGTATGAAGTCCTAGAACATCTCTGTGATCGATCCCTCCTTGGAGCTGGTTTTGATCGTATAACTTACGAGAAGTACAGAGGAGAGGAGGAGCTAGCAAGGAAAGGTGGACATGCAGAGATGAGTTGTACTCTGGCCATTGCTGCCCTCATTCGATACTTTAAGGCAAGTGGATACCAACACTTGTGCACGGGCACATTGATTGGGTTTGAAATTTTCGACTTAGTATCGGAGCAGTTGCAGTCTGTCACTCAGCTTGCATCTGTCTTAACAAATGTGGGCACCCAGTACACTCTCTTTTATAACCACAAAGCCATACTCCTATATTTCGTCAGTGCTTTGCACGTCTACAACAAAAATAAGCTCACACTGCTCATGCAAGACTGCAAAACCTTCGACAAGGTAAAGCACTTGAACTTTTTGGAGATGAGCGTCTTTGAGGCCACGACTAAGGCCGTGAGCCCAAAAATGTTGTGGACCAAAGTAATGACCGCTTGTCAGAGGCTCGACAGCCAGATAGCATCCTTGATCGGTTCTGCATCGGCTTCTGCTCAACCGCAAGCCGCACATACGCAACGATCTCTAGGAAAGCGACCAAGAGAGAACAGTCGTGAAGCTAACACACCTTGTATTCGTTGGTGGGCACGGGCACAATGCTTCAAACACAAATAAGAAATGCCCGTACAACCACGATGTCGAGGACACCCGCATCCGAAACACACTCCTCAAGAACGTACGGTCGGACGAAACCAACACCGTCGCCGTTCTGCGCCGACTGCGCAATGATCAGGGATGGAAATTACAGGATGTCGCGGACCATGACCACGAACTAGCTGACGCGATCAATTCTCTTTTCGCTAGAGATGATCAGAAGACGGCAGCCATAGAAGCCGCAAGTAGAGGAAGAGGTGGAACACGAGGAAGAGGAGGAGGGAGAGGAATCAATCGAGGAGGAGGAGCCCCTTTCGCACGAGGCACATACACTCGCGGGGGGAGAGAGGATTTGTGAGAAGAGCAGGAGGAAGAGGTGTATTTCAAGGTAGAGGAGGAGGAAGAAGGGTTGGCCGAGGTGGATACTGCAGCGCAGAGCGCCCGTACCACAGAGATGGGGGCTGGGCAGACGGCTCGAGCTCAAGCTCGAGTTCCTCAGCACCACAGGCCTATGCGACATCAGGCGCAACCACTCCCGACACTGATGCCGACTCAGGTAACAGATTTGAGGTAGTCCAATGACTAGAGAAGGAGGGAGAAAACAGAACAACATGCATTGCACGATACACCGTTGTGCAGGTCCCAACCAAGGGTACCAGTGAGTCTAAGAGCCCACAGCAGGCCACAGACCAACTCAAAGGTAGTACAATACCAATACGCCCATCACGACAACAAACAGTGCATGCTGCTAATAGGCAGGCGAGTAAAGCGCTGGCAAAGAGAAAGCAGGCGGGCCTGTCGCAGTCACAGCCGAAGAAAGTAAGAATAGAACCGGCAATCAATCTTATCAACTTGCCGAGACAGACAATAGACAAGGAGGATGGAGGACATCAACCTCTCCTCACGGTCTCAAACAGAGAAAGCAAGGACAATCATCCTTCGCCTGTGAACAATACCCAAAAAGACATTACAAAAACGGCGGAAAGGAAGGAGGAGGCGAACCTCGAGAAAAGGATACATATTTTAGAACACAAGCTCCTTGTATTGGCCTTAAAAAGTCACCGGCCAGATGCTTTATGCTATACGAACCTTTTTTGTGAAACACTATATACCTTTATAAACGTTGGTAATGATACTATGGCGAATATTAATATTGTCGGCCGGAAATTTACTACGAAACACCATGCGTGGTTAGAAACTAATATGAAAAAATCATCGGCACCTTGAAAGGAGTTAGTAGTCGGACGGATATAACGGGCATCATCACTCTAAATTTTAAATTGAAATCCGGACGAGTATATCGAGTGGACTTGTACGTTGTCCCCGAATACCACGGATCTGTTCTTTTGTCGTACGACCAACTGGCGACAATGAACGTAGTGATTGATTGCGCCGCCAAAGGAGTTATATACGGCGTAGAGCCAGGAGAAGAATATACTGTCGACTCTCTCCATGCTATTGACTCATACGAGGCCCTACACCTAGGGGTAGCATCGGAAGGGAAATAGGTGGCCATTACACACGCATATGAGGCATATATGCCAACGGACGCGGTGTCTAAAGATGGTTCAAACCTGTCAGACAAGAGAGAGGCGGAGGTCTATACGGCTACAGTCTCTACACAATGGGATAAAAAGTCGATAGACGATCTCATTGAAAAGAGGAAAGAGGAGATTATATGCATGGGAAAAAGATTCCCATCGTTGGCGAGATTTGAAGAAGGAGCAGGGGCCGATGTATATATTACCAACGGGTATTGCTTTCACGTAAAGGTGGAAGAGAAGGACAGACAGGAGTTTATACCGAGGAGAAGGGGACGACTCCCTGATATCCCGGCAGAAGATATTAAAAGCTTTATTACCGAATTCTGGGGTGACGAGCCTACGTGGCCGCGCTCACTGACAGAAGTGAAAAAGTGCCTGCGCACTCTTTTTGAAAATAATAAACCATATACGGTCATACTCCCGTACAATGAGAAGGCGATATGGGCGCAGGAGATACGGGACCGGCTTATTGATCATCCGATACCGGTGCCCTCACGGAAGCAACACTTAGTGGTGGCTTGTCGTCTCGGGACTCGTGAGCAGAGCAGTGCATACAAGCGGAAGCTCAGAGACCAGGACAAGTTGAAATTGATTCCTCAAGCATTCACATGCTTCGATGGTTTCTACACCCGAAAAGCTCCGTTGCAATATGCGAGATTAATAGATATGTTGGTAGGTCTGGCGGAGGACGACGAACCAGACACTGCCACATATGAAAAAACGGGAATGGACGATATATCAGAAGAAGAGTTGGGCTTGGAGGAGGACAGAGCACCCCTCAAGCATCACAAGAGAATGTCAGAGGAGGAGTTTAAGGCGGCGATAGACGAGAAATTGGCAGGAGGAGCAGGTACGGAGAAGGAGAAAGAGGTTTTGAAAGAGAGATTGAAGGCGAACAAAATGATTTTTGACCCCCCTCAAGCGGGAGGTGTCAAGCCGGAAGACTTCACCGCGGTTATTTGTAAAATACCAGGTGCTGAGCCTTCACCGGCGCCACGACGGGCAAATCTGAGTATACATGAAGCAAAGATCGCAGAAGAACAAGCGCGGCAGTTACTCGATGAGGATTTCATTGAGAGATCGACATCTCCAATAGTTTCCCAACCAAGACTGGTGCCTAAACCGGGAGGAGAATGGCGCTTAACGGTTAACTATGCCCGCGTCAATAAAATTTTAGAGGAGGAACGAAATCCATTACCTACTCTTGAAGAAGGAAGGCGAGTATTGCGGAAGCCAAGCTATACTCAGTCATTGATCTGAAGAATGGCTTCTGGCAAATTCCACTGGATGAAAAGTCCAGATGGCTGACTGCATTTGTAGTAGGAATGGAGATATATCAGTGGAAAGTACTTCCGATGGGACTCAGACAGGCCCCGGGACTCTTTCAGAAAGCGATGCAAAGCATGCTGAGTAGCAAATATGATGACCAGACAGAGGGAGGTTTCATGAGGAGAAGAGGACAGAAGGCGGGAGAGTACGCATTTTGTTACATCGATGACATTATCGTGTACTCCAATACGATGGAAGAGCACATCGACCATCTAACAGATATTTTCAGGCGTATCAAACTATTTGGCCTGAAATGTAATTTGAAGAAATGTCAACTCGCAAAGACAAGCGTGACATATTTGGGGTACGAAATCTCTTACAATAGAGTGTCGATATCCAAAGAGAAGAGGGAGGAGATCATGAGCCGACAGAGGCCGAAGAATTGCACAGAGCTGCACCCATTTCTTGCGATGGCGCAATATTACATCCAGTTCATACCCAATTGGGATGCAGCTCGGGCTAAGTTGGAGAGAATGATCGACTTCGGTGATTTTGAGAAGTGAGATGATGAAGCCTTAGAAGCGTACAACACGCTCAAAGATCTCATCTATAAAGATCCGAAGGATGGCGGACTCGTGCTGATGATGCCCGACTTTTCGAAGCAATTCGTAGTCGACACAGACGCATCAAAGTTCGCGATCGGCGCAGTCTTACAACAGGAAGATGAGGAGAAAAAGTTGCGCCCGATCATGTTTATAAGTAGAAAGTTGTGCTCGGCGGAGCGAAACTATTGTACGAGACAGAGAGAGGCATTGGCGGTGGTCTGGGCCCTCAAACGGTTGAGAGAGTATTTATGGGGTGGACCTCAGTTTATAGTAAGGACTGATCACCAGAATTTACTATGGCTGATGAATCATGAACAGACTGGCCGTCTAACGAGATGGCAGGCATTCTTGTCATGTTTCAATTTTACAATGGTCCATCTACCCGGCAAGCGAAATGTTGTCGCTGACAGCCTCTCCAGGCTAGAGTTTCACTCAGAAGTGGCAGCTCTCGTATCATCAGCAGAAATGGAGGATCTATCCCCAGACTGCACATACGAAGTGCATCATATCGAGTCGATGCAGATGGCGAGAGGGGTCCGATATAACCGATCGGGTCTACGTCATAGCCCGCAAGGTCCGGATCATGGGATATGTTGTACAGCACATGTCCTCGAGGATGCTGAGTGGTCCTATGAAGCATATGAGAATATGAAAGCGGAGATAAAACAAGAAGAGATTAAGCAATAAACATATGCGGAACCCCCGCAGGAGAACAAGGAGGAGTTCGACGAAACCCTGAGAGGATAGGAGTGCAGCTAGAGGATGGGACTATCCACATAGCCTCACCCACTGCATGGAGACAGCAACAGGCTCTCGATCCGGAGTTCAAAGAGCTAATACAGCTATACAAGAACCCGAACGAGCTGAAAATGACGAAGGAGATTAAGGAGCAACAGAAGGAGATGGGGTGGAGAGACGGTCTCTTGTGGTACAAAGGCCAACACAGGCGCTATGCATCACAACCAGACAAATGGACTCTCTGGGTTCCTGAGAAACTCAGACACATCATTTTTGTCGCTGCTCATAACTGCCCACTACTGGCGCACCCGGGCCGACAAAGAACGCATACGTTCATTTCGAGACGATTCTGCTGGAAGAAGATGAAGGAGAATATTGATGAACAGGTCAATGCATGCATCCCATGCAAGACATCCAAAACACCATTGAAGGCGAATTTTGGCCTGATCGGGACTTTTCCTTTACACTTAGGAATGTTCGAGTTCTTACACACTGATCATGTAGGACCTTTCCCGGTCACGACGAAAGGTTACAGATACCTTCTAACGGCCATAGACAGAGCCACCAACTATGTATGGGTGGTCCCAGTCAAAGACGTTACGGGAGAAACAACAGCCAAGGCGTTGATTGACAGGATCATCTCACAGATTGGGGTGCCGAGAAAAATATGCTCAGATCGAGGCTCTGACTTTAATAATGAAGTCATCGACAAGCTATCTGCATATTACGGCATGAAATGGCAATATGTCACCGCCTATAAGCCCAGAGCGAACGGCAAGATAGAGCGGGTGCATAGACCCCTCAAGGCCGCGCTGAAGATGTATTGTATGAAGAAGGAGAATCAAAAGGCATGGGTGGAGGCAGCATCCTCGTTTGCCTTTGCTATGAATTGCCTACCCTCTACAGCGTTAGGTGGTTCAAAAGGTTCCGTCTCGCCATACCAATTGGTATATGGGCGTGAGCCCGCCATCCCAGCCTCACTGCTGCACCCAAAAGATTCATGGGCAGATCAGGATGAGCTGTTTGGGGTGAGACTTCGGGCGAAGATGGAGGCGGAGCAAATAGTACAGGCGCATAGGGAGGCGGAGCGCAGGAAGACTGATGCTGAAGGTGTCAGGCAGGCACACATGGATCAAGTCAGATTTCAGGTCGGGGATATTGTACTATTGTATCATCCTCAGGTTCCTCAGGGAGTCAGCTCGAAGCTGTTCATCCACTGGAAAGGACCATACCACATGGAACAGATGGGGCCTTTGAATTATAAAATCAGGGGCAGAGGGAAAGTTCAAATAGTCAATGTGCGAAGGCTGATTAAGTATGATCCCTTCCTACTTGAAGATGAGTCCGTTGATCAAGCGCTCAAACGGATGGAGGCTGACTTTAAAGAGGTCCCACCAATCCGTCAGGAGGATATCTCGGAACGGGATGCCTACAGGGCACCAATTGCGGAGAAGGAGGAGGCTGAGCTGGAGAACAAGCGGGCCACCAACCGCAAAAGTGCGGCGGGGACTCAGACCCGCAAAAGGGTGGAGTCGAACGTGCCGGAAGGAAAGTTCACGGAGGCGCAAATAAGGAGAGCGCAAAATGAACTTATCTACGACCGACCGAGAAAGGCGATAAGGACGGCACGTTCGCAAGGAGTCCATCAAGAGGGGAGCAATGACGGAGATCAAGACCCTCGCGCGGGCAATGACACTCTCGTTCACCCCAGTTGGAAAGAAGGAGATGCGATTGGACATATTTCATGGGCCAAAGACGCTTTTTACTTGGTGAGGCCTGCGGCTCAACACGTAGCCGATGACACGCTCTCAGATTTATATCTCATGAGAGTCATGGCAGTACCTCACAAACGCCATACGCGATCGAATCGAATTTCCACTGCGGCACAAATAATACAACCAGTCTTACATTTCTGGAGGAGTCTGGATCCAGTGGAAGATCCTAAAGTAAGACAATGCCTTCCAGTATATAAAGACGCCAAGAAACTTGAGACATGGGGTGATACCATATCTCCCACAGATAAAGATCATACCGCGTGGACCATACAAGCACTACCACGAGGGGTGCTGGACATTCCTTTTGACTTGGCACAAGGGGCGATCCCTCACAAAATTTGGGACGTCCTCGAACAGTCTACCTTAGACTTAACTTTGGTTGGAGGTCCTCCACCAGGTAAAGGAGTCCGCGCGCGTAAACGGCGTCTATAGTAAGTATTTTTTTTTTCTCTAGAAGTATTGTGGACCTGATCGATTGCGAACATAGCATTGATCCAATATCGTCCCGACAACCTTACTTAGATATTAAAGCTACTACAGCATTCATTCTTCTAGAGATTAACAAGACACAGCTGACAAAAAATAAGCATTCTATTCTCTTGCTTCGGCAGAGACAGACGAGACGGCCACGAAACAGCACCGTTACAGGATTGCTATTTGAGTGAGCGATGGTGTTTCCTGGATACGACCCGAATTAGTATCAGAATGATGATCTCATTAAGACTCTACAGTCTAATCAAGAACTGATATATTTTAATAACATGAACTGCTACACCGGATTCCATCGATCTCTACTTGTATCGGCATATCGCAAGGTTAGGGCGCACTCAACCCAACTTCGGATATAGTCGTCAGACTTGATCACCTGACACTATATTAAATGATACCGATTTATACAAGGGTATGTCTTCACAAAAAGTAAATGTATTTATGGAAACCGACGACCGGTTATTACATATATATGGAAATGGCGACATTACATTATTACTCAACCATAAAACATTATACTTGGACATACTGCACAAATATCTTATCGACAGAAGAAAGAGGAAGATTTTAACAGTATAGATACTGAATGTGCTAGAGTATATATACGATTGGTACCGGGGCAAGTATCATTGTTGTTTTATAACGGCTAATTCGTGGGTTGATGTATCTTCATACATAACTCTAAACGAATCTTAGTCAGAAAAGAAATCAGTTCAAAGCGTATTATGTCGGAAACGAAGTTCCGCCATAAAAAACTGGGAGGGGGTACTGTGGACATCACCCACCGAATTATCAGGTAAAAAACTAATTTATAGATTTCGTCTGGCCGGACACGTCTGAAATGCCAATTTGATCCTGGTCTTTTGGCGGCTTTTTGTCTTTGCGTCACTGAGCTAATATAACGAGACATCATTCTCTTTTTTTGAGGACTGTGTTTGGTTATATTACCGACTTACTAGTGAAGAGAGAAACTAATAGAGAGGGTAGGATAAGATTCCCTGTCATCTATGAAACACTGTTTGTATGTTTGTTTTTGTTTGAGAAAAATAGTCTTTGAGACTTTCTCCGATTTCTTGTTCTCCTTACTCAGATTACTTTCTCCTCCTTCTTTTCTATATTGTATCTAGTATGAGGCACTTGGACCTACACACAGATAGTAATAGAGAAGCTAGAAAAGCTCTCCTTGAGAAGTCGACAGTCGGTCGGATAGGTTCTCAGACCTACCTTTAGAAAACGATCAGAGATTTGCAAAAATACTCTGACGTATGTGTGAGATAATGCAGATAAATGCACAAACTAGAAGGGTAGAGTGTTGTGCTCCTGTCCCTATGCTTGTTTGTGTTTTGTGTGTGTTCCTTCACTCTTCTGTCCACCTCCTTCTTCTTGGTCTCTGTGTGAGAACAGCAAGAACGACAGAGAGTTTGTATCTGATGTCTCCTTGTGAGCACACAGATACTGATTGGGCTAGAGGGTACGAGACACCTGCTTGAGACCAATCAAATTATTTGTTTTGTGAAAGAGTTATGAGGGAGCTGCGTTGGAGTATTTGTTTTCGTCTGACGTCCCCGTGTGAGACAGGTCAGTGAAAATTCACTCTGTTGCCTGTGTGGCAAAGCAGAAAGAAATCACCCTAGTGATGTGGACTCCAAATGTAATGCCCCCAACGATAGCTCGTAAAAAGTCGGTAATACAACCAAACACAGTCCTCAAGAATGAGAATGATGTCTCGTTGTATTAGCTCAGTGAAGCCAAAAAAGGAAAACGGCAACAGACCAGGAATAAAATGGCATCAGGTCCAATCCGGACAAATAATACTGAAAAACAAGCTGGTGCACCTGTCACCAGGAAAAGGTATTTTTTACCGGCTATCCGGGGGGTGATGCCTACAACTGGCGAGCTACAAACTCTAAGCAAGTTCCAAACGTAAATCCCTTCAAAATCTCCTCCGGGCCGAAAGGTGTCAAAACCTCTGTGTGAACGCAGTTGGCTAGCCTAGAATGCAGTACGACACCTCATTAGCATAGCAACCGCGGGTAGTATGCGAGATCCAAAGGCCAATACTGGGTAACAACAATCAGAAACTAGCCACAAGAAGGGACACGGCTTTGGATCCCACATATGTTAAAATCAGTACTATCTAAGTCCATTCTTCTTAGAGATAGCAAGGGAGAGCTTAACATGACATGATACACGGAAAAGACCCTGCCTTACCTGTACTATCCCCAGCGATAGGTCAATGGAAGAGTCAATCGACTGAAGGAGGAACAGAACACAAACGAACAAAAACCAAACATAGGAGCTGACACTGTCCTCCTGTTGATCACTACTACGACATCATGTCGACAGAGACCGCCGAAGTGAGTGAATTCTCGGAGGCAGATCAAAGAAGAGAAGAAGAAGAAGCAGGAGGAGGAGGAGGAGGAAGAGGATTGAATGAAGGAGGAGGAGGAGGATTGAATGAAGGAGGAGGAGATGAAGGAGTAGGAGGAGGAGTAGAAGAGGGCTGGGATGATGAAGGAAGATATGGAGGAGACGAAGATGAAGGAGGATTTGAACAAGAAGAGACGGGAGGAGGAGGAGCATATGGTAATCCCTTACCACCTGCCTACACGGGAGGAGGAGGAAGAAAAATGATCGACTTGATTCATAGTGATGGAGAGGAGATCACAGTGGAGGAACAACAGTGGGTGCAAGACCACTATGACCTCACTAAAAAAGAGTTTGATAACAAGATGGGGGTAGAGAAGGATACCTATGTGTGGATCCCTCAGGATCAAAGAAGAGAGAAAAGTCGTGCTAAAAAGGATGTCTATATCCTATTATCAAACACAGCACAGCTCCTCGGCAAACTGGTCTCTGATCCAGAAGAGAGAAAGAAGATACAGCATATCAAGTTTGGGGACACACACACCCACCTTGAATTACTCGATGCTATCTTTGGGGTGTACACTCAAACCCTGATTTGGGAACGTACATACGGCCCACGATGTGAGGGTTACCTCCAGTACACAAACCCAAGAGCAACGGCCAGATTCCTCGCGACTGGTCAGGAGGCAGTCGATGTAACAAAAATGAAGACCAATCTGGGTTCGAAAAACTCGAGTGGTATATTTCATTTTTTTACAATGGAAATAAAGGCCTTGGAGGAGGGGAAGGCAGAGATGGAAAAAAGCATTAAGGCAGCAGGAGAAACTCATCCTGTGATTGATGAGTTAGAGAAGACCGACAGAGTTCTGACCAAGATCAGACTGTTGATGGGTGCGTTACTGCACAAGGAGGCATGGAAGAGATGGATTCCTACCAAGGATCACTCTGTCCTTAAATCACTTAGTAACGCACCACCGGTCGCCAACAAAGCAGGCGTTGACCAATATGTGGAGAAATATAATTTTCTCAGATCTGCTTCTGAATTGGTGGCCTTTATCACTCATGCTCAAAAGCTGGTGATATCTGAGAAGAAGAAGGCAAAAGAGAATGAGGAGTTCGAGAAGACGATGAGACTGGAAAGAATGAAAGCAAAAGTGAGTGGTGCAAAGACACACCCTCCGACATATTTGACCCCACCAGCTCCTGCACAGCCCCTGCACCCTCGGGCTCAACTACGGTGGTGGTCACAAACACGGAGAAGAAGGACAGACAGAACATCATAAATGCCTTCAAGGGGAAGAAAGGAGGAGTGGCAAGTCTCATGCTATATGCCAAGACGAGCTCAGACAAAGACTCTGATGCTTCGCTTTTGAGCAAGCTCAAAGAGATCAATGCCTGCATGAAGGCTTTTCCTTGCGACGAAACGCAGGAATACGAGGCCCTTGTTACTGTTTTTGACCAATCTCGAGTCTCGGAGGGATTTGATCTGACACAGTACAAGTTTTTGAGAAAGAAGGAGGAGATTAAGAGAAACAATGCAACAGGCCTAGACGCTCAGTGTGAACTGGCGGTGCCACACTCATTTCATATTTTCAATCTCATGGATACCAGCATCTTCTGCACTGGTACTCTCATAGGATTTGAAATCTTTGAGACAGTGGCGATGAGTTTGAGGAGTGCTGTTGGCTTGGCGGCGACCCTTACGGAGGTAGTTTCCTCCTATGGGCTATTCTATGACCGCAAGTCGATCATCCTCTATTTCTTTTCGGCGTTACACACAGTTAACCCGAGTAAGCTTACTCAGCTCATACAACAATGCTCGACGTTTAGCTCAGTGAAGTCCAAGAACTTCCTCGAGACACACGTGTTCGAAAATACGGTTCAAAGCGTTGCTCCGTCAGCACTGTTTCAAGAAGTGATGAGTGCATGCTCAAACATGGACTCGCTCACGGAGGCACATACGGCACAGGCAGGCGGTGTACCTGTTGGCGCACAAGCCACGTACACAAACAGAGTTGCCGGTTGGAAGAGACAGAGAGAGCCAGACCTGAAGACCGCATGTTGGAGGTGGTTCGCGGGCTTGCAGTGTAAGGCACAGATGGAGAACAGAGACTGCTCTTTCAATCATGATAAGCAGAACCCAACAGCAAGGCAAATTTTCTGAGCAGGACGGAAGGCAAGGAACCGGGCCTTTTCAATATGCTTCAGATTGCCGCTGTGAACGAAGGTTGGTATGCCAATATGTGTGATGATGAGGAGTTACGAGAGGCAATCATTACCTACATGAAGAGGATGAAGGAGAAGAAGGAGGAAAGGGAGAGACAAAAGAACTTAAAGGCCTCTCAAAGAGGACAAGAAGGAGGAGCGGAGCAGGAGGACGAGGAGGAGGAGAGAGGAGGACGAGGACGAGGAGCATGGAGAGGAGCCTCGAGGTGGCAGGGAACCCCTCAGAGAGGAAGAGGAGGAGGTCGGGGATATACCCCTTATGGAGGGAGAGCTGTTCGAGCTCCAGCCCCCCCACCCAGAGGAGGAGGAGGCTCGTGGGCAAGCTCCAACCCGAATTTCGGTCGAGCTCAGGCCTACATCACTGCCTCGGAGACCGATACGTCATCCTACCCGGACACTACTCAAGGTAATCGTTTCGAGGTGGTGGAATGACTGGAGGGGGAAGAAGAGAGGAAGGAGAAGACTGTGAAGTTTAACCCTAAAGTCACAGTGCTTTCTAATGCTGTTGTGCAGACTGGGCCAACGCTTCCTCTATGTGAAAACAAAGATGTGGGTACACAGAGACTGCAGCCCCAAGGTAGTCTCATACCCGTTCATACAGCACGGTTACCAATGATAACTGATGCAAATAGGAAGGCGAGACTTGCGATGGAGGCGAGGAGGCCAATGCAGACGTATCGCCTCGGCCAAGCAAACAACCACGAACAGACTCAATGTCTACGGTCGCGGCGGGTGGCGAGCAAAAAGACAATGTGTGTACTCAAGTACCACAAGACAATGTCGCTCAAATAGTAAACGCACCAGTACCGCAGAATAATAAAAATGTTAATGAGGTGAAGCAGGAGGAGAAGAAGGAGGAGTTGAAAAACTTAGAGACAAGACTCCAAAATTTGGAACGTAAAGTTCTTGTTCTCGCAGCCAATATACACAGGCCCGATGCTCTGTGTTATACGGAACTTTATTGTGAAACATTGAAGACAATATTAAAAGTTGGTAATGATACGATGGCGAATATTAATATTGTCGGCCGGAAGTTTTTAATCGATACCGGGACTGGGTGGACGGAAATATGAAAAAGTCAACGGGCACTCTCAAAGGAGTGAGCAGCCGGACGGATATCACGGGAATCATCACACTGACCTTTAAATTGAAATCCGCACGAGTATACCGTATGGACCTCTATGTCGTCCCCGGTTACCACGGGTCAATATTACTATCGTATGACCAATTGGCTACGATGGGGGCTGTGATTGATTGCGCCGCACGGCGAGTGATATATGGAGTAAAAAGAGGAGAAGAGAACGATATTGATCCCTTCAACGCTACTGACTCTTATGAGGCTTATGAGCTGAGTCTAGCGACGGATCACAAAAAGATGGCCATCGCACATGAGGCACTTGAGGTGTACGTTCACCCCCATGTCGTAAGACCGGATGAACTGTCCTGGACCGACAATTGGGAATCCCAAGTGTGCACTGTCACAGTTCCGACATGCCATTGGGACAAAAAGTCTATTGATGACTTAATCGAGAAGCGAAAGGAGGAGATTATATGTGTCGCACAAAGAAGCCCGTCGTTGGCGAGATTCGCGGAAGGAGTAGGAACAGATGTCCATATTACTAACGGATACTGTTTCCATGCGAAAGTAGGAG
Source organism: Paulinella micropora (assembly GCA_019918135.1). Lineage (NCBI taxonomy): Eukaryota > Cercozoa > Imbricatea > Euglyphida > Paulinellidae > Paulinella > Paulinella micropora. The sequence continues at coordinate 70,002 of WBZZ01001138.1, read as the reverse complement.
AAGAAAAAAGGGAGGAGTTTGTACCAAGGAGAACGGGGCGAATCCCGGATACTCCACCAGAAACTATTCAAAGTTTTATTACTGATTTCTGGGGTGACGAGCCCACATGGCCGCGTTCACTGTCTGAAGTGAAGAAATGCTTACGGACTTTATTCGAAAATAATAAGCCGTATACTATTATCCTGCCATATAATGAGAAGGCGATATGGGCGCAGGAAATAAGGGACCGGCTTATTGATCATCCTATACCGGTACCCTCTCGCAAGCAACAGCTAGTGGTGGCTTGTCGTATGGGAACTCGTGAGCAGAGCAGTGCATACAAGCGGAAGCTCAGAGACCTCGACAAGTTGAAATTGATACCGCAAGCATTCACATGCTTTGATGGTTTTTACACCCGTAAAGCTCCTTTGCAATACGCGAGACTCATTGACATGCTGGTGGAGCTCTGTAAAGATGATGAGCCGGACACGGTCACGTATGAAAAGACGGGCCTAGATGATGTCTCGGAAGAGGACTTAGGCTTGGAGGAGGACAGAGAACCCCTCAAGCAGCATAAGCAGATGTCTGATGAAGATTTTCAAGAGGCGGCGCGGAAAATATTGGAAGAAGGAGTAGGCACGGAGAAGGAGAAGGAGCTTTTAAAAGCCAAATTAGAGGCGAACAAGGAAATTTTTGACCCTCCACATGCAGGTGGTGTCAAGCCTGAAGATTTCACTGCGGTTATTTACAAAATACCGGGTGCGGAGCCGTCACCGGCACCACGAAGGGCGAATTTGAGTATACATGAGGCGAAGATAGCGGAGGAGCTAGCAAGACAGCTGCTCAATGAGGACTTTATTGAGAGATCAACATCCTCAATAGTCTCACAACCGAGAATAGTGCCGAAGCCAGGAGGAGAATGGCGCCTGACAGTTAACTATGCTCGTGTTAACAAGGTGCTGGAGGAAGAGAGAAATCCTCTCCCGACATTAGAAGAAGGAAGGAGAGTACTGCGGAATGCAAAATTCTATTCGGTCATTGACCTTAAGAATGGCTTCTGGCAGATACCACTGGAGGAAAAGTCCAGATGGCTGACGGCGTTTGTGGTGGGTATGGAAATATACCAATGGAAAGTGCTTCCGATGGGCCTCAAGCAAGCCCCAGGACTTTTCCAGAAGGCGATGCAGAAGATGTTGAGCAGTCAGTACGATGATTTGTCTGACGGAGGCTTTATGAGAAGGCGGGGACAGAAGGCGGGAGAATATGCATTTTGCTATATCGATGACATTATCGTATACTCTAACACAATGGAGGAGCATATCGATCATTTGTCCGATATATTCAGGCGCATCGGAGCTTTTGGCCTGAAGTGCAATCTAAAGAAGTGTCAACTTGCCAAGACGAGTGTGACATACTTAGGGTACGAGATCTCCCATAATCGAGTCTCGATATCCAAAGAGAAGAGGGAGGAGATTATGAATCGACCGATACCGAAGAACCGCACTGAATTGCACTCATTCCTTGCGATGGCGCAATACTATAGCCAGTTTATACCCGATTGGGGTGCAACACGGGCTAAAGTGGAGAAAATGATAGATTTTGGAGACTTTGAGAAGTGGGACGAAGAGGCTTTGCAAGCGTTTCATGCGCTCAAAGATCTCATTTACAAAGACCCGAAAGACGGAGGACTGGTGTTAACGATGCCCGACTTTACGAAACAATTCGTAGTCGATACAGACGCATCTAAGTTTGCGATTGGGGCTGTATTACAACAAGAGGATGAGGAGAAGAAATTACGCCCAATCATGTTTATTAGTAGGAAGTTGTGTGCGGCGGAGAGAAACTATTGCACAAGGCAAAGAGAGGCGTTGGCGGTAGTATGGGCCCTCAAGAGGCTCAGAGAGTATTTGTGGGGAGGACCTCAATTTACTGTCAGAACTGATCATCATAACCTGTTATGGTTGATGAATCATAAACGGACGGGACGGCTGGCGCGGTGGCAAGCGTTCTTGTCTTGTTTCGATTTTACAATGGTCCATCTACCGGGAAAGCGAAATGTGGTCGCTGATAGCCTCTCTAGGCTAGAGTTTAACTCAGAAGTATCGGCGTTGGTGTCCACGGTGGAGATGGAAGACTTGTCCACTGACAAGGTGTATGAGGTCAGCCACATTGAGGCGATGGAGATGGCGAGTGGAGTCCGATATGACCGCACAGGTCTACGGTACAGTCCACAAGGCCCGGATCACGGGATATGTTGTGAGCTACATACCCAGGAGGACGCTGAGTGGTCCTATGAGGTATATGAGAATGCGAAGGCGAACATAAGAGAGGAAGAGGAGACGCAGGAAGTTTATGCGGAGCCTCCTCAAGAGCGGAGAAGTGACCTAGACGATGACCCGGAAAGAATCGGGGTACGGCTAGAAGATGGTACTATCCATATAGCCTCGCCTACCGCATGGAGGCAACAACAGGCTCAAGATCCGGAGTTTAAAGAACTGATACAGTTATATCAGAACCCGGATGAGCTACGGATGACGAAAGCGATCAAAGATCAGATGAAGGAGATGGGATGGAGAGATGGTCTACTGTGGTACAAGGGCCTTCACGGTCGCTATGCGTCACAGCCGGACAAATGGACCCTTTGGGTACCGGAGAGTCTGAGACGATTTATATTTGTCGCAGCCCACAATTGCCCAATTTTGGCGCATCCGGGTCGACAACGAACTCATATGTTCGTAGCGAGGCGATTCTGGTGGAAGAAGATGAAGGAGGAGATAGATCAGGCGGTGGATGCATGCATCCCGTGCAAGATAAACAAAACACCACTGAAGGCAAATTTCGGCCTGATTGGCGAATTTCCTCTTCATGCGGGGATGTTTGAGTTTATACACATTGATCATGTGGGACCTTTCCCAGAATCGAAGGATGGTTACAAATACCTCCTTACGGCTATTGACAGAGCCACCAACTATGTGTGGATCATCCCTGTCAAAGACGTTACCGGCAAGACGACGGCCGAGGCGCTGATCGATAGGATCATCTCACAGATCGGAGTACCAAGAAAGATATGTTCTGATCGAGGCTCGGACTTTAATAACGAGGTCATCGACAAACTATCTAAGTATTACGGGATGAAATGGCAATATGTTACTGCCTATAACCCGCGAGCAAATGGGAAAATCGAGCGGGTACACAGACCCCTCAAAGCCTCGCTAAAGATGTATTGCACGAAGAAGGAGAATCAAAGAGCATGGGTCGAGGCAGCACCATCATTTGCGTTTGCAATGAACTGTCTACCCTCTACGGCGTTAGGAGGCTCGAAGAGCTCAATCTCGCCATATCAGTTAGTATATGGGCGTGAGCCTGATATCCCGACTTCGCTCCTTCACCCAAAAGACACTTGGGCGGATGCGGATGAGTTGTTTGGGATGAGACTTAGAGTGAAGATGGAGGCGGAACAAATAGTCAGGGCGCATAGAGAGGCGGAGCGCCGAAAGACTGATGCTGAAGGGGTGCGACAAGCGCACTTGGATCAGATCAAGTTCCATCGGGGATATTGTACTATTGTACCATCCTCAAGTCCCGAAGGGAGTCAGCTCTAAGCTGTTCACTCACTGGAAAGGACCTTATCAGATTATGGAACAGACGGGACCTCTGAATTACAAGATCAGGGGTAGAGGGAAGGTGCAAATTGTGAATGTAAGAAGGCTGATTAAGTATGATCCCTTCTTACTGGAAGATGAATCCGTTGAGGAGGCGTTAACACGGATGAAGGATGATTTCAAAGAGGTGCCGCCCATCCACAAGGAGGCTGGCATAGACCAAGACGATGCTTATCGGGCACCGATAGCTGAGAAGGAGGAGAGTGAGGTGGACAGCAAGGAGAAGACTGACCGCATAAGCGCGGTGGGGACTCAGTCCAAGTCTCCGCGAGAGCATAGCGGAAAGAAGGAGAAGATCACAGAGGCGCAGCTAAGGAGAGCGCGGAATGATCTTATCAACGACCAACCGAGGAAGGCGATGAGGTCGATGAGATCAAAGGACGTCCACCAGGAGGAGGAGGGGACGGACACTGACCCAAACGCGGGCAACGTTGAGATTGTCCATGAGCGATGGAAGGAGGCGATGCGATAGCAACCATCGCATGGGTGAAAAATGTTTTCTATCTGATGAGACCAGCGGAACAACATGTCGCTGATGACACTCTCTCAGACTTATACTTGATGCGGGTCGTGGCGGTCCCACGACAGATGCGTGTCACACGGACACTCAAAATATCATCAGCCGCAAAGATAGTACAACCGATACTCCAGTTCTGGAGAAGTATGGACCCGGTTGAGGTTCCAAAGGCAAGACATTATCTGCCAGTATATAAAGACGCAAAAAGTCTCGAGACATGGGATGATACAATTACTGCCAGAGACAAGGATTACACTGCGTGGACCATCCAGACACTGCCAAGAGGAGTGCTTGATGTCCCTTTTGAATTATCGTTGGGCGGAATCCCTAATAAGATCTGGGACATTCTCGAACAGTCAAAGTTCGATCTGACTTTTGTTGGTGGTCCTCCACCAGGCAAAGAAATCCGCGCCAGACGACGAAGGCAGTGACAAAGAAACTATTTTTCTTTATGCGTCTCAAATAAACTGATTGATTGCCCACGGCGTATCATGATTTGATCATGCATCATCAGTTATCAATATGAATATTAAAAAGACTCAGTGATATAACTTGGCATTCGATCGCAACATACGAGTGCGAAAGGTCGATCGACGATGATACTACACCGTATACGGGGATCGCTAGTGTATTGAGCGATGGTGTTCCCGGGTATGACCCTTTCCAAGTCCTGGGATGATGTTCTCGAAAATGAAATGTTCTCTGAAACTTTCATTAAATTATTTTTTACGATAGATTATATACTGTCGTACCTGAGCACGGTCAATCTCTACTTGTGTCGGTATATCGCAGGGTCGGGTACATACACCTCGACTTCGGATATAGCTATTAGGACTGGCCCCCTAATACTATATCATAGGATATCCGCCTTATACAAGGGTATGTCATTAAAAAAGACAATGTACTTACGATCTCCCTGTGAATAATAATAATAATGATAATGATAAGAAGAAGAAGGAGATCAAAGGGGGAATCGTACTACAGCACCACGTTGCTTGTATTTTTTTATTAATTGTACGTTTGTTCTTGACATATTGCTGTTGACATTCAAGACAACAAAAAAAATTGATTTTTCTGTTTTGGTTGGAATTTCAGTTTTGGTTGGAATTTTGATTTTGGGTGAAAATTTGAATTTTTCAAATTAACTGCTATATTCGTCCGCAAAATATCGTAAATTTTCGCGAAATGTTACAGTTAAATTTGAAAATTTGAATTTTTGTCACAAAAATGAAAAACTGTCACAAAAATGAAAATCTGACACAAAAATGAAAAACTAATTTTTGTTGTTGTCTTGAATGTCAACAGCAATACTGCAGAAAAAAAAGGAAAAAAAAAGAAATTGAGGGGAAAGAGTTCAAAATTTACAAGAAAGGCTAGAGAATCCGCTTTGACGTGCCGTATGAGGATATATTTATCGTCTTTTAGCGTCTATCCGTGGGTCGATGCGCTGTGTGGCATGACTACATACTATTTGCAGAAAGAAATCAGAAGGTGTATGACGAAAATGCTATTTCCGTCATAAAATCGGGAGGGGGTACTGTAGGCATCACCCCCCGGGATAGCCGGTAAAAAATATATTTTCCTGGTGACAGGTTCACCAGCTTGTTTTTCAGTATTATTTGTCCGGATTTGACCTGATGCCATTTTATTCCTGGTCTGTTGCAGTTTTCCTTTTTGGCTTCACTGAGCTAATATAACGAGACATCATTCTCATTCTTGAGAACTGTGTTTGGTTGTATTACCGACTTTTTACGAGCTATCGTTGGGGGCATTACAACCGGCTACTTGAATTGCCAACGGTCGAAAAACAGCAGACTGTAATGGCTAGAAATTCAATTTTTTTTGTTAACTTTTTTTGTTTAAAACAGTTAAAATACATTATTAAAATCTTTCATTTTCATGCTACTTCAATCAATTTTTAAAACCATGATTTTTATCTTGTACGGAATCTTGTTATTTATCCTGTCGCCTACTTGAAGAGTTGTATGCAAACTCCGACAATTCGAATTTTTTCATTCCAAGTGAAAAGTTTCCGTCCTTGCGTCGCATAGTGACGTTGCAGTGGACGCCCCTCCAAGGTCAGACATCATTGCTTTTGATATGGACTGTGTTGTGTATCTTGTTGTGTGTTTTGTTTGAATTTATTTCATCAAACACTCATAAACAAAGACAATCTGTACCAAAAACAATAACACACCATAATGCCATCATGCCTACTTATGAACCACAGTACACACACATGCAAAAAAGTATCATAGAAGACACATACCATGCATGACCACACTCAATACATCATTTGTTGCTTACTTATGTACATATTACATATTCTGTGTGCATGTATGATGTATGTATGTGTGTGTGCTGCTGCTGCTGCTGCTTCTTCTTCTTCTTCTTCTTCTTCTTCTTCTTCTTCTTCTTCTTCTTCTTCTTCTTCTTCTCTCTCTCTCTATCTCTTCGTTCTAAGCCTTCCTTTCTTGCTTTCAACCCCCCCCCCCCCTCCTTCCTCCCTTCCCCACCCCCTTGTCTCTCTCTCTCGTTCTCTCTTTCTCTCTTTCTTTCTGTCTCTCTCTCTCTTCCTTCAACTTCTAAGCCTTCCTTTCTTACTGCACGTTTCTTCTTACTTAGGTTCCCTTTACACCAACGAGACATTCTTCGTCTTCTGTCTTCTTTTTCAACAACTAGCCCCGGTTCCGGCGTTGCCTTGCAACCTCACTTATCATGCCTTTCGCCTGCACCTTTTAACATTGATACTCACCCTTCATTAAAGGTTGTAGACCATGTCACGTCACCTTTACACGGTAGTAATTTTGTTTCATTTGAAACTAATAAACAGGTAGGCATATATACTACGCACCCAAACAACGCAAACCTTATCATACACTCAACGAGAGAGGGAAGAGAAATATACGAGCTGACATGAGAGAAATAGCCGGTTTGTACTGTTACTAACTTCACTCCCTTGCTCTCCAGATCTCGCACTACAAGTGACAAACAAACAAAAACACATAGGCAACACAGTGCAGCTGTTACATGCAAGAAAAATAGATCACATGCAACACACACACACTCTACTTACACACAGTTCCAACATAAAAACAGAAACAGAAACAGACACAAAACAGAGGGAAAGATCATGCAGGCAATCACCTAAATCTGTCTGAGCTTTCCTAGAAGACACCTAAATCTGTCTGAGCTTTCCTAGAAGATTTCTCTACCAATGTCCTACATAACAGGCACAGAAGATATGAGGTATGTATAGAAAACAAACAAGAACAAGCACTACAGCTCCAAGCAATTTAGGGCAAAGAAAAATGGACTTACTTCTGTTGTCGGTATGCTTTTTTTGAAGCTGATAGAGCTTTTGATTTTTCAAGCTTTGCTCTAGCAGCTGCTGTCATTTTTTCGGCTTTATGCAAGTAGGAACGCCTAATTGGCGCCCTTTGGTTCAATCTTACTTTTCTTTTGGCCATGTTTTGTACAGTCGGTAATATATTGCAGGTTTTTCAGGTACGGATGGCAGTTTCATGCTGGGAAATACAAAAAAAAAACAGGGACGCTGCCACCAAAATCATGTCGGAGGTCACGTGCATCACAGCAGGTAAATGTTCAAAACACATCGTTTCAAGCAAAAGCAAGCATGACACAAGTGTTTTTTAAGAAAAAAAAGTGTCGCTCACTTCTTGAAATCCTTGTTGTCGACTCCAAAGTTCAGATTTCAGGACATAGCAAGTATGGTGTTTTTAACTGAAAAATGATGTTTGCATGATGCACTCTGCGCTCATTTTTACGCACAAGTGCACACATAAATTCACATGTTATGCTGAGTAATCCTGCCTAAGGGTTTTGCAGATGAGTACGGTGGAAAATGAAAACTGGGAAAACATAGGTCGAAAATTAGTTTGTCAAAATTCAGAACATACTCTGGAACACAGCAATACCTTTAATATACTGAAAAGTTAAACTTGCGGCTACCTATTCCCGATAAAAACATTGAATTCTGTGCAAACAGCACTTCAAAATCTTGAATATTGAATGAGTTTACCTGCTGCGAAGTTGATGGGAGCTCTAACGACCACTAGAACTTACATATGAGTCGACAGATCGATTTGGAAAGACCCTCTCCTTCAGGAGTGGCTATACAACAACGTATTAGTACAGAGGTAACCAAAAATACATATGTCTCGACAGATTATCACGGTTCATCTGCCGTTGCACTTTTGTGTCCCTCCTCTGCCCCATACACACTATGCAGTCAACCAACACAGTATGTGTCTGCTTTTCTCGTTTTAGGTCACCCCCTACCTACAGAGTGGAGAACACCTACTCCACTGCACACCGCCCTCTTTAGCTACTGCTCTGCGTTCTGGCTTGCTCTTGGTACGTCCACATGTGGAACCAGTCGCGACACGACGACCCAGTATCGAAATAAAACGAGCACAAACGACGTTGTCTGGACCCATATCCCATTCTGGGCTCCCGTACAGACACTCTACGTACAGACAAGAAGTTTCAGGAGGAAGTCAAGGCTGGAAAAACTACTCGCCTCCCATGCTAACCTATCACGTACACAAACTGTGCAATTTATTTACTATTTACTGACTAGTTATGTTGGTGATGAACGAGATATTCTTCGGAAAAATCATAAAGATAAGGCTACATCGCTACCTCAGGTCCCTATTGCCCCTCAAGCTAGCCTAGACCTTCTTCGTAATGCCGATTGGACAGACGCTGAAGTCTACACCCAGTACCTGGGACCTACTGGATCACTGGCAGTCGCAGAGAATCTCTGGAACCAGATTGGCAACGTCATCCCTGTAGAAGTTTTTCACAACTACTACCCAGTTACTGCTTCAACTGCTGGATTGATAGTGTCACTACCGATCACTGCTCCTTTGGGTACAGCCGCTGGTGCCACATCCGTTCCCCCATGAATCCAGACTGGTACAACTACTTTGCCGCCCGCTGGAAGTTCTTCTGCGACAACGACCCGTTCAAGCCACCCTTCGACGTCTTCGGCTGCCAGAACAGCTACGCTGACTCCGTCAACTCCGATTATGCCCTCAGTTCCAGCATCTGCAATTGCACCGACACTTCGTCAGTCCATTCGACCCTTCATGCCCCCGATACCCAACATGCCCTATCCGTCCCCGGATGCTTCGTTCACACGTACTGTACGCCTCGCTCGAGCTGCGACTCCTGCTCCACCGCGCCCCGTAGTGCAACCTCTGTCAGCTCTACTCGCTGGTAGAGCAAATGGGCCGGTAAATCGTTCATTGGCCATGCCATCCTTTCTTGGTACGCTCCTCTCGTCCACACAGCGACCTAATACACCTATTGTCGAACAACCCTACGACATCGGCTTGTTCTTTTCAAGTTCGGCACTTAACCCGACTACTTCACCCGCTACGGCACTCCTCTGTCACCCGCTGACACCTCCACGCGTGGCCCCGAGATCTTCGCCAGCTTCATCCAGCTCAAGTACCAGCACGTTGGCAACCATCCCGGAAGGCTCTGCACCTGCAGCAAGGCCTAATGCAACCGGAAAGCCAAGTCTGATGAAGATGCAGCAACAAGATCAGCAGCGGAAGCAGAACGCTACGCCACCGAACTTGAAGAAGCAGAAGAACGAGAACGAGAACAAGAACGGTTGGAAGCAGAACAAGCGGCAGCAATCAGCTGTTGGCATTTTCCAGTTTGTTTCATTGAGCAGGTAGCTATCCTGCACACACCAACACTCCTGCGCGCCAGAAGCACCCCTAGACTGGTTTCTGGGCTTGCCTGTTGATGGGGTTTTGTGGTCCAAACACTTAAACCGTTCCTGTAGTTGTCCTTCTGACCCGAAGGCTCACTCTTGTCTCCTGTCGGTAGCTCAACCTTCGTAGAGCTCTACCCACTGTCCAACCACAGCGATTCACGCAGTAGCACTGAAGCACTTCCCGGCTTCTGCTGTGTCACTCTTGGATATGATACAGACAGTGGAAGCCTTTCCTCAAGATCACTTTGGGTGATGTTGTTGTGCTTCTATATGTACAAGGATCCTAACACTTAAGAAGTTGAACAGTATAGAGGGTATTAGAAGCTGGTTTAAAGTCTCCCATGCGTCCCAAGTTGACTAACTAACCAGCTCCAAACGTTATTTAATCTGTTATTCAATCAAGACAGACAAAAGCCCGCCAAATAAACGAAACAATTGATGCAGGTCTCTAAGTCATAAAATCATAGTAAAAGGTATCCACCGCACAGTACATATCGGCATTGGTGGCACCAATACTCATACAAGTAGTAAATATCACTTTTTCCGAGTTCATATTATTAATATGAACTATTAATATTAACTGCCATGATAGTAACGTATATATCGGTTGTATTAATTCATCACCTAGCTATCTCAAGTTTCTAAGCTTTTTATAGAGAAGCCTGAGTGGTTGTTCAGTAGCACTGACATCGTTATGTTAGACCATTAAATTCTCCTCTGTTGAGCCCTTAAGGAGTGACCAAGTTTTCTGTTTATAGTGTCATCTTCTTCCAAGAGTTGAGAGGCAGTGCCTACTGTAAATGTGTCGGTCCTGTGACTGTGCCGTCCGGCGGTTGAGTTACATGCTCCACGTAAACCGGCATTGCATGTTGGATATTAATAGCGAAGCGATGCATAGCTGGTGAACCAGGAAGTCGTCGCGGTCATGGAGTTAGGCTCGTATTAATGCAGCGGAGTTCGTGGATTCAGAACACTACCGATTAGGTTCGGAAGCAGAGCTGAGTCTCTGAGACATAATGACAAGCTTTGGGGACAATTGATTACGCTGGGATGTGACTCAGTCAGGAAGACATCAGCGACTCACGCGTGACTACAGAGGGTGAACGGTTCAACTGTCACAAATTGTGATTTTCCTTTAATGACTCAGGCTCATGATGACTAGTGCTAGTATGAATAATAGCTGGGTTGACTCCTCACTTTATAATAGGGTTCACTTAAATATAAAAGTTCGGCAATAAATTATACAACAATCTTTCCAAGAAAGATAGAAACGTAATGGTGCAGACGTTGCCACTCGGTTTCGGTTGCGTACTGATTTCTGTCTGCCAGCTATCGAAAGTAGGTTGTCCAGCGGTGGACCTGCTCCAGAAACTGCGGAAACATGGCGTTCACCGAATCGTCGATGAGCGACAAAATATACGCATCCGCCTGGACACACATCAACATATTAATACAGGACGCACAGTCGTCAACTACACATTCATAATTACGACAGAAAAAGAAAAGCCGTGGCGCCGATAATCAAGTCACAGGACGCATGCAAAATGCAAGATCGACCTCCTCCTCTCCAAGGTCAAGTCGGAACATGCCCTTGACCTGAAATCAAACACGCATTCACATACATGCACACATACGTATGTATACACACATATATATATTGTATATATATATACATATATATATTTCATTATACATATATTATAATAGATAAATACATGCATGCATATAGCACAATGATTTGTACTATTACGCTATATGGATGTTCATATTACATGCACGAATATGAGCGGACGGAGGAGGACAGGTTGTGTGCAACTTAGAACAAGTGAGAATGGGATGGAAGGTGGCAGGCTTGAGAAAGAAAGAAAGAGAGAGAGAGAGATAAATAGATAGAGAGAAAGAGAGAGAGAGAGAGAGAGAGAGAGAGAGAGAAAGAGAGAAAGAAAGAAAGAGAGAGAGAGAGAGAGAGAGAGAGAGAGAGGTTATCACCTTGAGTAATTGCTTATCTGCATCTGTATTCTGTCCATGTAACCCCTGTAGCCACATACCACCCAACACCCGCTTTGTTGTGTGCTACAGCACTAACATTTCACTCTCGCTAAGGTTGTTATACACACATGTGCAGGTTATGCGTTGTGGGCATGTGCGCTGGTCTGTGTGCTGCTGCTGGCAGCGACCTCGATGTTGGCGTCGCGCATCAGGTTCAGCAGGTTGAGAATGAGCTTGGCGTTCTTGCGCAGGATGTTGAAGGCCAGTATGCAGTACTTGCGGAAGTCGCGGTAGTGCGAGCTCTCTGCGCCGCCCATGGCCTGCACACAGCAGCCACACCGCCAGCATACACCGCACGCCAGCCGCCGTGAGCTCCGGTCGTGTGCAAAAGAGGTGCATGAGCGTGCATGTATTGGCGGCCATGCGGGCGTGCGCAACCTCGATCATCTCCTTGCAGAACTTCATAGGTGGCGGAAACGGCTTAGGGTCCTTGCCTGACAGCGACAAGCATCGGGTAAGCAAGCCCGTAGCAGATCGCTGTGGCGCTCAAGGTCAGGTGGTGAGGTGGTGTGTTGGACTGTGGTGAGAACCGAAGATAAAGCCGAAGTCGATGTGGAAGAGGTTGCCGCGTGACGAGACCAGCACGTTGTCCAGGTGCCGGTCGCCGATGCCCAGCACGTACGTGATGATGCTGTACCTGCACACAACACACACACACACACACACATGTAGATATATTTTATGTATATATATATATATATGTATGTATGTATGTATGTATGTATGCATGCATGTATCAGGAGACGGAACCATCACATCGTTGGATTTGATATGAACTGCTTTGCTAAGATGAATTGTGAAATTCTACTGGGTTCATGAAAGCAATCGCTTTTGCTCCTATCTGATCCGTGGAACTTGCATCGTATGAAATGGCTGCTTTGATAATAGTGGTTATGGGTTGTCAGAGCAAGGGCACCGACCCTGCCGTGCTCTTGACGAAGCGGGTAAGAGCGGCCTGCGGGACACACAGTTTCGCTCAACCAATGACTGCTTATCAGTACAGCGTGAATAGCCACACACAACACACAGTGAACCTGCAGCGAAAAGAAAGGTGATCCAAAGAAGACAGAACTAGTTGTGTGGAATGTGATCTATGCTAGTGGGTGTGCCTGCAGGTCAGCAGGGCGTGGGTTGCACGTTTCCAGGTACCTGCACCCCACAGGCCGACCTCAGTGCCAGACCATCGCAGACAAGCAAGGGGCAAGCGCAAGCGGTGCAGCAAGGAGCAGGTTTCGGGGAGCAGACTTGAAGATGCTGCGGTTGTACTTGTCCAAGATATCGTTCACCGTGCGGCAGTCCGGCACATATTCTACGAACCCATCCTGCACACACCCAGCTCCAGCACATGCCCTGCAAGTGGCCAAGCTGATCCACAACAAGACAAGAAGTAGCCACGCACGTGGCTGGCATCGCGGCCTAGCCGGCCTGTGCGGGCTAGGCCGCAACGTGCTGGGCTGAGGAGGGGACCTCAGTGGAGGTGGCGAGGACGCGGTAGGGCGTGAGGCAGAGGTCCAGCTTCACCTTCTTGAAGAGCGAGTCCATCAGATTGATGAACTGGATCATGAGCTGGTCCTGGCGCAGGTCGTCTCCCACCTGCCCACAGCCAGCAGCCCCGCACTACATATCCCCTCCCCACTGCCCCTGGCGCTGCCTGCCATCGTTTACCTTGAAGATGGTCCGGTACAGTCTGGGCTCGTGGGTCGGGCCTGCAGGAAGATGGCAGGTGGGCCGGGGTGCATGCTGCTGCAGGCATGTGGTGGCAGGGCGACCTGGCTCAGAGGGCGCGGCGGAGGGCGCCGAGGCGGCGGCGGGGTCGGGGCCGGCCGAGTCGATAAAGAAGGAGGCGAAGGAGGGCGAGGAGGGTGAGGATGGCAGCGGCGCGGCGCACTTGAAGGCACACAGCATGGGCGCGCGCGCCGATTTGAACAAGGTGCCTGCACACATGCCACACATGAAGCGCAGGCTAGGCCGCGGCCAGCGCAGAGGGAATGATACATTGGTCGCCCTGAATGCCGCGCACTTTGATCTCCGGCCGGAAAGGCACGTCCACGGGCTCAGGCAGGTCGCGCAAGCCCGCGAACACGCCGCCCTCCTGCAACATCGCCCGCAGACGCTCCACCTGCACACAACACAATAACAATACACATCCGCCATCCACAGCACACCACACAGAAGCACAGGGCAGGAAGAGAGGGCAAAAAGCAAAGAGCGCGCCGGACCTTAAGGTTGGTCTTGCGCGCCGCGTTCTGACACTTGACCAAGAGCGCGCTCAACTGACACACAAATCGCGAACATACATACACGTTAAGCACACAGATACTTAATACCTGTACTTATACACCTACTGACACAATACATAATATACATTACAATATACTAATGATATTATAAATGTAGAGGAAGAGATGTACACATGCACCTGTTTGATTAGTTGTTGTTGCTTGAAGATCTCTTGCAGCCAGCGCGCACCTTTGGGTGTGGAGGCGATCAGCTAACACATACACAACGCAAGCAACTCATTCCTAGTCAGCATCGCCTCGCACGCCAGGCCCTCAGTTGTCAGCCTGGCCCAGCACGTTTGCTGTCTGTGTTTGCGCGGCTGGGCTGCTCTTGGGCGGCGAGGGCACACCTCGAGGAATTTGTCGTGGAGTTCGGCAAAGATGGCGCCAGCCTTGGGGTCGCTCTTCTCCACAACTAGAAACCTGCCAACACAAGTGCCACGTGCGCGTGTTTGTGACGAACGCAAACATGGAGCTCGTAAATGACGAGCATTCAAGTCAGTCCAGACACAGAATGGAGAGCAAGGTGTGTTGACCAGTGTAGGAAGTTGGTCAGGTTGTAGGAGGTGGTGCAGCGGTAGATGAGGAGTGCGAAGAGCGGGCCGGTGGCTGCGTTCTGTTCGTAGCGCAGCGCCTGCACCAGCTGGAGCAAGTAGCTGCCCCCACACAGCACAGCGCAGCCATGTCCGCCACCCGCCGCGCCGGGCCAGCAGCCACACAAGGCCCACACAAGACAAGCGGTCAGCGCGCGGGGTGGACCA
>WBZZ01001138.1:15000-50000 GCA_019918135.1 Paulinella micropora | reverse complement strand
ATCAAAATTTTCAATTAATACAAGAAAGAAAAATCAAGAATTCTTTCTTTCTTAATTTATCTTTTAAACAAACCTAAAAAGTTTTAAAAAATTTGCTTTTTAAATAAAAATAAAACAAACAAAACACACAAAATTAATATAAATGTACATGTAGTACATATTACTAGTATTAACACTTAACCGGTTTCAATCCCCAAAAGTGACTTCAATCCCCAAAAGTGGTTTGAATTTTTGAGTTGAATAAAAACATAAATACCAATCGAAACAAGCTGTACTACGCTGCAAATTTAATATTTACGTGTTGGGGAAGCTATCTGTGAAAACCAGAATGTCATAGCTTTTCTAGAAGTGACTTAAATATGAAACTGAAACCAGGCACCAACCACTTTTTTTCACGAATTTTCGTTGCCTTTTTTTACGTGGCGGGGACATTTTTTTTTTGTCAACATCATGTCTGCGCACCAAGAGCTTCTCACAGTCCGTGTGCGTCTTCCGGTCAGGGAATT
Source organism: Paulinella micropora (assembly GCA_019918135.1). Taxonomy (NCBI): domain Eukaryota; phylum Cercozoa; class Imbricatea; order Euglyphida; family Paulinellidae; genus Paulinella; species Paulinella micropora. Next base: position 49,494 of record WBZZ01001138.1, on the reverse strand, counting down.
TGGTGAGGCTTATGCCAAACAAAAATGGCCTGATGACTGGAAGACGAGGGAGATTGAGGGTACTGTTTCTCGACAGTATGATCGTACAAAAGACAAGTTTTGGATGAAGTGGGATGCGGAGGATGAAGACGATTCCATGATGATTGCTTCGGAGATTATCAAATACAGAATTGAAGGGAGTGGCTCTGCCGATAACGGCATACTTGGGCAAGTCCAGGAAATCGACGGAGATGCCAAAAATGCAATAAATGCTGGGTAGACTTGTTTTTCTTGAACCTCGAATTTTTCTTGTGATGTCGAATGGTTACTCTGCGTGTTTGCAGTGAGGACGGCTTGATACCCAGCGACCCTGATGACGATGACTATGTGTACCTATCCCTACCTGGTTTCAGCTATTTTGTGCAATTTGCTTCTGTTTTGTTCTTGGCCAAGGACGATGCTGGAAGTATAGTAGATTTCTGTACTTCCATACATGCATCGGCGTTGGCTGTCAGTATTCCTTACTGTACTGTTTTCCAACAGACCGCCAGAGTCGGGGGATGAGTCTGGTAGTTCAATCGATGAAGAGGATAAAAAAGAAGGAGATATGGACAACAAACGAGCCCCTCATCCCAGCGACTCACTTGTCAGTGACGATGATGTCGAAGAAGATGAGGGGTCTGGTGAAGACGAAGAGGAGGATCCGGCACTAGAGATTGACGAAGGCGATAGCCCACCTGCCAGTGAGTTCAAAGATGTCAAAGAATGGAAGGTGGGTGTTGCACCTCCTCGTGTGCTTCCGGCATTCGAAGGGCAGTCCAGGGCATCACTTTCTGTGCGTTCCCCCAACCTCCTCAGTATGGTGTATATTTTCTTTATGTTCTTACCCACGCAATTCTGGCAGAATGTCACAAGAAACACCAACAAGTATGCAACCTGGAAACGTAATCTCAACCCCTCAGATCGTCAGCGGCCTTGGGTACCCGTGACACTATCTGACATACTTTCATTTTTGGCGATCCTTATAATGATGGGGGTGATGGGGTTGCCTGCTGAAACAGATTATTGGATTGGCGCTGTGTCAGATTTCTTGCATTGGCCAGACCTTGCAAGCATCATGGGGTACGTGATGTATCAGAATATCAAACGTTATTTTCATCTCACTGACCCCCGTCTGGCAGCTCCTCGTGACTCCCCTCAGTATGACAAACTTTTCAATGTTCGAGTCTTTATTGAGATTATACAAGAAAATTTTCCTAGGCTGTGGGAATTGGGTCAGTGGGTGTCAATCGACGAGGGAATGATCCCTTTTAAAGGGCGTACCTACCTCAGGCAATACTTACCGAAAAAACCCATCAAATGGGGATTCAAACTGTTTGCTCTGTGCTGTTCAGTAACATGCTATTTTTATACGCTGCTTTGTTATGAGGGTGAGGGAACGGTGCAGGACGATTCTGGGCACGGAATGATGTATGCAGTTGTTATGAAGCTTTTAGACCTAGCCGGCATCGACCAAAGCGGCAGGATCATCGCTTTAGATAGGTTTTACACAGGGCTGCAGTTGTTTTTTGACTGTGTCCTAAAGAGGGGCATCAACTGCATTGGCACTGTTGTCAAACCCAGGCTGAGGGCGGCAAAGGAGCTACTGGACGAAGTCAAGAAGAATAGTGACCGGGGCACGTCCGCAATGGCCACTTGGAGTCATAACGGAGTCACTATGCATGCTGTTGCTTGGAAAGACACCCAGGTGCTTTATTTTTTGTCAACTGTGTTGGGGGGTACCATGAGCCACGTCGAAAGGATGCTGCATGGGGGGGGGGGGGGGTGGAGCTACGGTTCCAGTGAATTGTTTTGAAATTTGCAAGACATACACTCAGCATATGGGCGGCGTTGATACAGGCGATCAGTTACGACTTCGTTACGGAGTTGAGAAGGCGGTACTTGAAGATTCAACAAGCCTTGGTTCAAGTTATTTGCGGGTTTGTTAGATGTTGCGGTTACAAACACAACTATCATCTACAAACAGTTTCATAAAGAAAAAACACGCAAAGACATGCTCAAGGAACTTATTGAGGGTTTGGTGTCTTATGCGGGGCTTTTTGGAGGTTCTAGGAGCGCAGCGAGGGGCAAGCGTGTGATATGCCCTGGCCATTTGGTAAGTCTTACAAACGAGGCGAGTGATGGTAAGCGCGGCGCGGGTAAGCAGAACTCGGTTTGATGTGCGGTGTGTGCTAGTAATGGAATCCGCAAGCGTACCAGTGCTTATTGCAGCGATTGTCGCTATTTTTTTTTGCAGAACTGGAGAATGTTTTCCGTGGCACACAATCAATCATTTCGTTCCATCTGGGAAATGTAAGAGGCAGCCGTTGTGACAGTGATTGTCAAGGTTTTATTAGTTATTAAAGAACGGTTTTTTTACACAATTAGCTTCCACCGGGTTTAATTCAATTGAATTTAATAATATAACTGTCAAAAACCACAAATAGGGATTTAAAAACTTGAAATTGGGTCGGATCCCCAAACGTGGCTTTAGGTCCCCAAAAGTGGCAAACCGGTTAAGGGTTAATATTACTACGTATACATACTAGTTATAATTATACTACTAATACTGTATCTATATTAGCTAATTATACATTTAGTATATATACTAGAATCAAAATCATATTAAGGTTTAATCTAGATTGTAATATCCCCAACGATAGCTCAATGGAAGAGTAAGTCGGTAATATAACCAAACACAGTCCTCAAAAAAGAGAATGATGTCTCGTTATATTAGCTCAGTGACGCAAAGACAAAAAGCAGCCAAAAGACCAGGATCAAATTAGCATTTCAGACGTGTCCGGTCAGACGAAATCTATAAATAAGTTTTTTACCTGATAATTCGGGGGGTGATGTCCACAGTACCCCCTCCCAGTTTTTTATGGCGGAACTTCGTTTCCGACATAATACGCTTTGAACTGATTTCTTTTCTGACTAAGATTCGTTTATAGTTATGTATGAAGATACATCAACCCACGAATTAGCCGTTATAAAACAACAATGATACTTGCCCCGGTACCAATCGTATATATACTCTAGCACATTCAGTATCTATATTAAAATCTTCCTCTTTCTTCTGTAGATAAGATATTTGTGCAGTATGTTCAAGTATAATGTTTTATGGTTGAGTAATAATGTAATGTCGCCATTTCCATATATATGTAATAACCGGTCGTCGGTTTCCATAAATACATTTACTTTTTGTGAAGACATACCCTTGTATAAATCGGTATCATTTAATATAGTGTCAGGTGACCAAGTCTGACGACTATATCCGAAGTTGGGTTGAGTGCGCCCTAACCTTGCGATATGCCGATACAAGTAGAGATCGATGGAATCCGGTGTAGCAGTTCATGTTATTAAAATATATCAGTTCTTGATTAGACTGTAGAGTCTTTAATGAGATCATCATTCTGGTACTAATGCGGGTCGTATCCAGGAAACACCATCGCTCACTCAAATAGCGATCCCGTAACGGTGCTGTTTCGTGGCCGTCTCGTCTGTCTCTGCCGAAGCAAGAGAATATGCCTATTTTTTGTCAGCTGTGTCTTGTTAATCTCTAGAAGAATGAATGCTGTAGTAGCTTTAATATCTAAGTAAGGTTGTCGGGACGATATTGGATCAATGCTATGTTCGCAATCGATCAGGTCCACAATACTTCTAGAGAAAAAAAATACTTACTATAGACGCCGTTTACGCGCGCGGACTCCTTTACCTGGTGGAGGACCTCCAACCAAAGTTAAGTCTAAGGTAGACTGTTCGAGGACGTCCCAAATTTTGTGAGGGATTGCGCCTTGTGCCAATTCAAAAGGAATGTCCAGCACCCCTCGTGGTGGTGCTTGTATGGTCCACGCGGTATGATCTTTATCTGTGGGAGATATGGTATCATCCCATATCTCAAGTTTCTTGGCGTCTTTATATACTGGAAGGTATTGTCTTACTTTAGGATCTTCCACTAGATCCAGACTCCTCCAGAAATGTAAGACTGGTTGTATTATTTGTGCCGCAGTCGAAATTCGATTCGATCGCGTATGGCGTTTGTGAGGTACTGCCATGACTCTCATGAGATATAAATCTGAGAGCGTGTCATCGGCTACGTGTTGAGCCGCAGGCCTCACCAAGTAAAAAGCGTCTTTGGCCCATGAAATATGTCCAATCGCATCTCCTTCTTTCCAACTGGGGTGAACGAGAGTGTGATTGCCCGCGCGAGGGTCTTGATCTCCGTCATCGCTCCCCTCTTGATGGACTCCTTGCGAACGTGCCGTCCTTATCGCCTTTCTCGGTCGGTCGTAGATGAGGTCATTTTGCGCTCTCCTTATTTGCGCCTCCGTGAACTTTCCTTCCGGCACGTTCGACTCCACCCTTTTGCGGGTCTGAGTCCCCGCCGCACTTTTGCGGTCGGTGGCCCGCTTATTCTCCAGCTCAGCCTCTTCCTTCTCCGCAATTGGTGCCCTGTAGGCATCCCGTTCCGAGATATCCTCTTGACGGATTGGTGGGACCTCTTTAAAGTCAGCCTCCATCCGTTTGAGTGCTTGATCAACGGACTCATCTTCAAGTAGGAAGGGATCATACTTAATCAGCCTTCGTACATTGACTATTTGAACTTTTCCTCTGCCCCTGATTTTATAATTCAAAGGCCCCATCTGTTCCATGATCTGGTATGGTCCTTTCCAGTGGATGAACAGCTTCGAGCTGACTCCCTGAGGAACCTGAGGATGATACAGTAGTACAATATCCCCGACCTGAAATCTGACTTGATCCAGGTGTGCCTGCCTGACACCTTCAGCATCAGTCTTCCTGCGCTCCGCCTCCCTATGCGCCTGTACTATTTGCTCCGCCTCCATCTTCGCCCGAAGTCTCACCCCAAACAGCTCATCCTGATCTGCCCATGAATCTTTTGGGTGCAGCAGTGAGGCTGGGATGGCGGGCTCACGCCCATATACCAATTGGTATGGCGAGACGGAACCTTTTGAACCACCTAACGCTGTAGAGGGTAGGCAATTCCTAGCAAAGGCAAACGAGGATGCTGCCTCCACCCATGCCTTTTGGTTCTCCTTCTTCATACAATACATCTTCAGCGCGGCCTTGAGGGGTCTATGCACCCGCTCTATCTTGCCGTTCGCTCTGGGGTTATAGGCGGTGACATATTGCCATTTCATGCCGTAATATGCAGATAGCTTGTAGATGACTTCATTATTAAAGTCAGAGCCTCGATCTGAGCATATTTTTCTCGGCACCCCAATCTGTGAGATGATACTGTCAATCAACACCTTGGCTGTTGTTTCGCCCGTAACGTCTTTGACTGGACCACCATACATAGTTGGTGGCTCTGTCTATGGCCGTTAGAAGGTATCTGTAACCTTCCGTCGTGACCGGGAAAGGTCCTACATGATCAGTGTGTAAGAACTCGAACATTCCTAAGTGTAAAGGAAAAGTCCCGATCAGGCCAAAATTCGCCTTCAATGGTGTTTTGGATGTCTTGCATGGGATGCATGCATTGACCTGTTCATCAATATTCTCCTTCATCTTCTTCCACCAGAATCGTCTCGAAATGAACATATGCGTTCTTTGTCTGCCCGGGTGCGCCAGTAGTGGGCAGTTATGAGCAGCGACAAAAATGATGTGACTGAGTTTCTCAGGAACCCAGAGAGTCCATTTGTCTGGTTGTGATGCATAGCGCCCGTGTTGGCCTTTGTACCACAAGAGACCGTCTCTCCACCCCATCTCCTTCTGTTGCTCCTTAATCTCCTTCGTCATTTTCAGCTCGTTCGGGTTCTTGTATAGCTGTATTAGCTCTTTGAACTCCGGATCGAGAGCCTGTTGCTGTCTCCATGCAGTGGGTGAGGCTATGTGGATAGTCCCATCCTCTAGCTGCACTCCTATCCTCTCAGGGTTTTCGTCTAACTCCTCCTTGTTCTCCTGCGGGGGTTCCACATATGCTTCTTGCTTAATCTCTTCTTGTTTTATCTCCGCCTTCATATTCTCATATGCTTCATAGGACCACTCAGCATCCTCGAGGACATGTGCTGTACAACATATCCCATGATCCGGACCTTGCGGGCTATGACGTAGACCCGATCGGTTATATCGGACCCCTCTCGCCATCTGCATCGACTCGATATGATGCACTTCGTATGTGCAGTCTGGGGATAGATCCTCCATTTCTGCTGATGATACGAGAGCTGCCACCTCTGAGTGAAACTCTAGTCTGGAGAGGCTGTCAGCGACAACATTTCGCTTGCCGGGTAGATGGACCATTGTAAAATTGAAACATGACAAGAATGCCTGCCATCTCGCTAGACGGCCAGTCTGTTCATGATTCATCAGCCATAGTAAATTCTGGTGATCAGTCCTTACTATAAACTGAGGTCCACCCCATAAATACTCTCTCAACCGTTTGAGGGCCCAGACCACCGCCAGTGCCTCTCTCTGTCTCGTACAATAGTTTCGCTCCGCCGAGCACAACTTTCTACTTATAAACATGATCGGGCGCAACTTTTTCTCCTCATCTTCCTGTTGTAAGACTGCGCCGATCGCGAACTTTGATGCGTCTGTGTCGACTACGAATTGCTTCAAAAAGTCGGGCATCATCAGCACGAGTCCGCCATCCTTCGGATCTTTGTAGATGAGATCTTTGAGCGTGTTGCACGCTTCTAAGGCTTCATCATCCCACTTCTCAAAATCACCTAAGTCGATCATTCTCTCCAACTTAGCCCGAGTTGCACCCCAATTGGGTATGAACTGGCTGTAATATTGCGCCATCAAGAAATGAGTGCAGCTCTGTGCGATTCTTCGGCCTCTGCCGGCTCATGATCTCCTCCCTCTTCTCTTTGGATATCGAGACTCTATTGTAAGAGATTTTGTACCCCAAATATGTCACGCTTGTTTTTGCGAGTTGACATTTCTTCAAATTACATTTCAGGCCAAATAGTTTGATACGCCTGAAAATGTCTGTTAGATGATCGATGTGCTCTTCCATCGTATTGGAGTACACGATAATGTCATCGATGTAACAAAATGCGTACTCTCCCGCCTTCTGTCCTCTTCTCCTCATGAAACCTCCCTCTGTCTGGTCATCATATTTGCTACTCAGCATGCTTTGCATCGCTTTCTGAAAGAGTCCCGGGGCCTGTTTGAGTCCCATCGGAAGTACTTTCCACTGATATATCTCCATTCCTACTACAAATGCAGTCAGCCATCTGGACTTTTCATCCAGTGGAATTTGCCAGAAGCCATTCTTCAGATCAATGAGTGAGTATAGCTTGGCGTTCCGCAATACTCACCTTCCTTCTTCAAGAGTAGGTCATGGATTTCGTTCCTCCTCTAAAATTTTATTGACGCGGGCATAGTTAACCGTTAAGCGCCATTCTCCTCCCGGTTTAGGCACCAGTCTCGGTTGGGAAACTATTGGAGATGTCGATCTCTCAAGGAAATCCTCATCGAGTAACTGCCGTGCTTGTTCTTCTGCGATCTTTGCTTCATGTATACTCAGATTTGCCCGTCGTGGCGCCGGGGAAGGCTCAGCACCTGGTATTTTACAAATAACCGCAGTGGAGTCTTCCGGCTTGACACCTCCCGCTTGAGGGGGGTCAAAAATCATTTTGTTCGCCTTCAATCTCTCTTTCAAAACCTCTTTCTCCTTCTCCGTACCTGCTCCTCCTGCCAATTTCTCATATATCGCCGCCTTAAACTCCTCCTCTGACATTCTCTTTTTATGCTTGAGGGGTGCTCTGTCCTCCTCCAAGCCCAACTCTTCTTCTGATATATCGTCCATTCCCGTTTTTTCATATGTGGCAGTGTCTGGTTCGTCGTCCACCGCCAGACCTACCAACATATCTATTAATCTCGCATATTGCAACGGAGCTTTTCGGGTGTAGAAACCATCGAAGCATGTGAATGCTTGAGGAATCAATTTCAACTTGTCCTGGTCTCTGAGCTTCCGCTTGTATGCACTGCTCTGCTCACGAGTCCCGAGACGACAAGCCACCACTAAGTGTTGCTTCCGTGAGGGCACCGGTATCGGATGATCAATAAGCCGGTCCCGTATCTCCTGCGCCCATATCGCCTTCTCATTGTACGGGAGTATGACCGTATATGGTTTATTATTTTCAAAAAGAGTGCGCAGGCACTTTTTCACTTCTGTCAGTGAGCGCGGCCACGTAGGCGCGTCACCCCAGAATTCGGTAATAAAGCTTTTAATATCTTCTGCCGGGATATCAGGGAGTCGTCCCCTTCTCCTCGGTATAAACTCCTGTCTGTCCTTCTCTTCCACCTTTACGTGAAAGCAATACCCGTTGGTAATATATACATCGGCCCCTGCTCCTTCTTCAAATCTCGCCAACGATGGGCACCTTTTTCCCATGCATATAATCTCTTCTTTCCTCTTTTCAATGAGATCGTCTATCGACTTTTTATCCCATTGTGTAGAGACTGTAGCCGTATAAACCTCCGCCTCTCTCTTGTCTGACAGGTTTGAACCATCTTTAGACACCGCGTCCGTTGGCATATATGCCTCATATGCGTGTGTAATGGCCACCTGTTTCCCTTCCGATGCTACCCCTAGGTGTAGGGCCTCGTATGAGTCAATAGCACGGAGAGAGTCGACAGTATATTCTTCTCCTGGCTCTACGCCGTATATGACTCTTTTGGCGGCGCAATCAATCACTACGTTCATTGTCGCCAGTTGGTCGTACGACAAAAGAACAGATCCGTGGTATTCGGGGACAACATACAAATCCACTCGATATACTCGTCCGGATTTCAATTTAAAATTTAAAGTGATGATGCCCGTTATATCCGTCCGACTACTAACTCCTTTCAAGGTGCCAGATGATTTTTTCATATTAGTTTCTAACCACTCATGGTGTTTCGTAGTAAATTTTCGGCCGACAATATTAATATTCGCCATAGTATCATTACCAACGTTTATAAAGGTACTTAATGTTTCACAAAAAAGGTTCGTATAGCATAAAGCGTCTGGCCGGTGACTTTTTAGGCCAATACAAGGAGCTTGTGTTCTAAAATCTGCATCCTTTTCTCGAGGTTCGCCTCCTCCTCCCTTTCCGCCGTTTTGTAATGTCTTTTTGGGTATTGTTCACAGGCGAAGGATGATTGTCCTTGCTTTCTCTGTTTGAGACCGTGAGGAGAGGTTGATGTCCTCCATCCTCCTTGTCTATTGTCTGTCTCGGCAAGTTGATAAGATTGATTGCCGGTTCTATTCTTACTTTCTTCGGCTGTGGCTGCGACAGGCCCGCCTGCTTTCTCTTTGCCAGCGCTTTACTCGCCTGCCTATTAGCAGCATGCACTGTTTCTTGTCGTGATCGGTGTACTGGTATTGTACTACCTTTGAGTTGGTCTGTGGCCTGCTGTGGGCTCTTAGACTCACTGGTACCCTTGGTTGGGACCTGCACAACGGTGTATCGTGCAATGCATGTTGTTCTGTTTTCTCCCTCCTTCTCTAGTCATTGGACTACCTCAAATCTGTTACCTGAGTCGGCATCAGTGTCGGTAGTGGTTGCGCCTGATGTCGCATAGGCCTGTGGTGCTGAGGAACTCGAGCTTGAGCTCGAGCCGTCTGCCCAGCCCCCATCTCTGTGGTACGGGCGCTCTGCGCTGCCGTATCCACCTCGGCCAACCCATCTTCCTCCTCCTCTACCTTGAAATACACCTCTTCCTCCTCCTCTTCTCACAAATCCTCTCTCCCCCCCGCGAGTGTATGTGCCTCGTGCGAAAGGGGCTCCTCCTCCTCGATTGATTCCTCTCCCTCCATCTCTTCCTCGTGTTCCACCTCTTCCTCTACTTGCGGCTTCTATGGCTGCCGTCTTCTGATCATCTCTAGCGAAAAGAGAATTGATCGCGTCAGCTAGTTCGTGGTCATGGTCCGCGACATCCTGTAATTTCCACCCCTGATCCTTGCGCAGTCGGCGCAGAACGGCGACGGTGTTGGTTTCGTCCGACCGTACGTTCTTGAGGAGTGTGTTTCGGATGCGGGTGTCCTCGACATCGTGGTTGTACGGGCATTTCTTATTTGTGTGTTTGAAGCATTGTGCCCGTGCCCACTAACGAATACAAGGTGTGTTAGTTTCACGACTGTTCTCTCTTGGTCGCTTTCCTAGAGATCGTTGCGTATGTGCGGCTTGCGGTTGAGCAGAAGCCGATGCAGAACCGATCAAGGATGCTGTCTGGCTGTCGAGCCTCTGACAAGCGGTCATTACTTCGGTCCACAACATTTTTGGGCTCACGGCCTTAGTCGTGGCCTCAAAGACGCTCATCTCCAAAAAGTTCAAGTGCTTTACCTTGTCGAAGGTTTTGCAGTCTTGCATGAGCAGTGTGAGCTTATTTTTGTTGTAGACGTGCAAAGCACTGAGGAAATATAGGAGTATGGCTTTGTGGTTATAAAAGAGAGTGTACTGGGTGCCCACATTTGTTAAGACAGATGCAAGCTGAGACAGACTGCAACTGCTCCGATACTAAGTCGAAAATTTCAAACCCAATCAATGTGCCCGTGCACAAGTGTTGGTATCCACTTGCCTTAAAGTATCGAATGAGGGCAGCAATGGCCAGAGTACAACTCATCTCTGGATGTCCACCTTTCCTTGCTAGCTCCTCCTCTCCTCTGTACTTCTCGTAAGTTATACGATCAAAACCAGCTCCAAGGAGGGATCGATCACAGAGATGTTATGGGACTTCATACTCCTGCTCCACCTCACACTGGTTTTGCTGGAAGCATCTGTCCATCTCATTGAGCTTAGTCATGAGGGTCTTCTCTGTGTCAGCCTCATTGGCAGTGATAGCATAGAGCTTAAGGCCCCCTCCCCCAATTTTGATTTTAGCTAGGGCTGCCTGCAGCGCCTGCTTTTCCTTCTGGGAGTCAGTCAAGTTAATTACTGTCCCTCCCCCTTGGGGTCCTCCTCCTGTGGATCCTCCTCCTGCTTTCTTGGGAGCTGGGTTAGATGTGGTAGGTGGAGCCGTTGGCTGTGGAGCCACCCGTGCTACTGCCATTGCCACAGCTATCTTCTCCTTCTGCTCCTTCTCCTCTTTCTGTCTCGTCTCTTCTTCTTTCACCTGTCGTGCTAGATGAGTCACGAACTGTGCAAGCCCTGTGGCACTAGAGAGGAAGTGTGCCTTTTCTCTCATGGAAGACTTATCAGCTCTGTTATTATTTGGGATTGTTGTGAGAGGGCCTTTAATGAGAGTGTGACTCTTCGTGTGGGCCCATTGTTCCATGTTGGTTTTTGCTCCTTCCCCTCAAAGAGGCCCTTATGGAGTTGTGTGAGGCGTTCAAGCACCTGACAAGACTGGTCAACCTCCTCGTAAACAGGATGTTGCCTTGTGTTGTCTTTCAGTGCTTTGTACATTTCGTTGTAAGCCCGTGTGAAGGCAGTTACAAAAGCCTCAAGGGCAAACTCAATGCCACTTTGGTTTCTACCTTCGAACTTTCTTTCTAGATTCTTGATATCAGTGGGGACGCCACAGACAGACAGCCATGCTGCAGTTGTGCGTTTATTTTTCCACTGTATGTTTGTGCGTTCATAAAATTCCGCAACGAGCACAGCAGCGTAGAGTGTTGCAGATATGTCGTATATGTCGCACAGTGTAGGAGTGTCGCCATACTTGATATCCTGCAATGGCACTCTTTCGTGCTCAAACCTCACTTTGTTGAAGAGAGGCTTCACAAGGCCGGGAATTTTGATCAGGAGGTTGCTTTGACCTTGTCCTGGTCTATTCCTTTTCTCGTAAGGAATGTAGATGCGTGTTTTATAATAGGTTGAGTAGTTAAGGAAGAAGGACTCTTCATCATCATATGTAGCCAACTGTTCCCATGTATTTGGGATATTCTGGCCAACATCCTCCATCTCTCTCTCAGCCTCTGTCAGTGGAGAGCCTCCAGTCTGACCTGCACTCGCTTCTTGTGCATTACCCCCCCCTGTCGACTCTACATCGGCTGTATACGTATACTCCTCTCTCTCCTCTCCATCTCTATCCCCCCTCTCTTCTGAGTACTGAGTCTCCTGCTCCTCTCCTCCCTCACTAGGACCATAATCAGTTGGTGTCACACCAGCCTGCTCATTCTCGTCTTCCATCTTATGTTATGAGAGTCACGAATAGTTTGGTCAAAAGAGCTGTTTTGTAGAAGTCAGTCTGTCGTCGGACAGTGCTTCAATATTTATCTGGCTCTTGTGTGAGAGATGTGTAATCTCCTCTGGTTTCTGCAGAGAAAATGCAAGGAAAATGGTTCAGAACAGAGAGTGGGAGTGCTTTGCTCGTTTCTCCTCCGTCTGTGTGTTTGTCTGATGTTTGTTTCGCACTTATCCTACTTGGCTTTATGCAAGCAGCAAGAGGGAGTGGAGTAGGTGTGGTCTGGTGTCTTGTAGAAGAGCACACAGAAGCCAAATGTGCACAAGGGCTAAAGGTTATGCCAGCTTGTGACAAATTGATTGCTTGTTTGTAAGTTTTTTGTTTGAGGATGAGTACGAGTGTTTGTTTTCGTCTGATGTCTGTGCGACAGATCAGCGAAAAAAAAATTTGTGCTTATCTGATGTCTGTACGACAGGTCAGAAAAGAAATCAGCCTTTAGCTATGGACTCCAAATGTACTATCCCCAACGATAGCTCAATGGAAGAGTAAGTCGGTAATACAACCAAACACAGTCCTCAAAAAAGAGAATGATGTCTCGTTATATTAGCTCAGTGACGCAAAGACAAAAAGCCGCCAAAAGACCAGGATCAAATTGGCATTTCAGACGTGTCCGGCCAGACGAAATCTATAAATAAGTTTTTTACCGGATAATTCGGGGGGTGATGTCCACAAGATACGGTACCGCGGTACCGCACGATTCCGTGGTATCATTCAAATTTATTATATATTAAAAAGTCATTATATTCGTAGTATATATATATATATATATCTAGTATATATATAGTATATATGTATAATATAGTATATATATGTGTTATATTATATATATATAATAAATACATATGTATATATATATATATATTTATGTGTTGCGGACCTGTCCTTTCGTATATTAAATACAAGCACAGAAAAGACAAAAAAACACACCTTTATTTTACAAAAACACACCTTTGTTTTAAAAAAAACGACAAACTAAGCACACTAAGCGAGATTTAGTCAAAATGACGACATAAACCATATTTTACTATCATAAAATATATATAAATTTCATTTATATGGTTTTTGTCGTCATTTTGACTAAATCTCGCTTAGTGTGCTTAGTTTGTCGTATTTTTGTAAAACAAAGGTGTGTTTTTGTAAAACAAAGGTGTGTTTTTGTAAAACAAAGGTGTGTTTTTTGTCTTTTCTGTGCTTGTATTTAATATACGAATGGACAGGTCCGCAACACATAAATGATCATGTAGTATAGGGGGCCACTTCAGGACAGATCTTCAGTGCAGTTTCTCTACAGAAACCACACTAAGAGCCGTTATTTAGTTTTCTCTCTAAGTTCAAAACAACAATTTCATTAAAATCTCTCTTACTGCGAAAAGTTGTCCAAGTGCCCGCACTGAAAACAGAAAGTTGTCCAAAACCCCGCAAGTCAGAATTTTGGCGGTGTGCTTTTTCGCCTCACCTTTCTCGTCTGCGGTGTTGCCGATATTGGTTCATTTTTTTGCTGATATGGTCAAAATTGGAGGGATCTTAAAAGTTCAATAGGGGCGATAGCCACACGAGTAAGGGAAAAAAAAGAGTTTCACCAACACGATCAGAATTGAAGGGATTTTAAATATTCAATATTTGGATTTGTTTCTTTCTGCTTCTCTTTCTCTATCTGCTTGAGATATTCCTCTTTGTATTTATCCAATACTACTTTATTAATTTCTCTGTATTTCTTCTGTTGCTCTTGGATCTTATCTCTATTTTTCTTATAATATTCCCTTCGTTGTTTATTTATCTTGTCTTTATTTGCTTCTCTATATTTCCTCTGTTGCTCTTTAATTTTCTCCTTATTATTTTCCACGTACTTTGCTCTATATCGTTGCCTCCTTGGATCAGGGAGACTAAAACACAGCCTTCATTTCTTCTATGGTAGAACTCATTATATATACGATGAATAGTATATGCTTAATACATAATTCAATGATTGAATATGAGAGCAGGCGAGAGATTGTCTTCTCTTATTGGTGTCCAACCCCAAGGTTGGCCCCGACCGACCCCATTTTTATAAGGTTGGACACTTTTTAGTGATTAAATTTCGGTATTTATTATATTGTTCTTCTTACTATTATCTATATTTTAACTTGTCCAAGTTGTCCAACCTTTTATTAAGAAATGAATTTTTTTTTGTCGTCTCCCGTTTTTATACAATAAGGAAAAATAATTTTCCGCCCGCGGGTATGGGCCTCGGTCAATTCGGCCTTCATTATTACTAACACTGGTTTGTCTCTCTCAGACTGCTACTATTAACAACAACTGGCCTAGTGGTTTAACAACATTTAGGGACATATCGGGGGTAATATGGATTTTTAATTTAAAATAATTAAAATAATATAGGATCTGTCTAATATATACTAAGATGTGGAGCGAAGATGATAAGAAATTTGTTAGGCAGTTAAGAGTTGCTACTACTGAAAATAAAATTTATGAAGTCGTGTCCAACTTCTACGATAGTGAGTTGAAACCAAGTGTCGCGTTTCATAATGCTATTATATTGCTATTTAGCACACCAACGAGTGATGAAGAGGCACTTGAAGCACTAAAAGTCATATATCCAAAATATGCTATTGTGTATCCTAATTTGAATAGTAGAATGCAAAGACTTTCTGAGGTGAGAAAAAAAGCAATAGAGCCTTATCAAAGTGAAAAAGTATATGAAATGAGCAAACTGGATAAGTATTTTAATCTGAATGAAGACGAGCGGATTGATATCGTTGAGGGTAATAAGAAAGATGTCAAAGCCAAAAATGAACAAAAAATACAGATTGATGTGCGGGAGGTAATGGCAAAAATGAATGAAATGATTTTAAGTAATGACCCTTATTTAAAGTTGTTGGCTTTAATGCTAGCAATAGGGGCACGACTTGTTGAGATATTTGACAAAAACACTTATGAATTAATACCTGATAAACCGAGTTGGCTAAGGGTTGAAAACTTAGCAAAAAAGAGAGAGTGACAAAAAAAGAACTGGACTGAGAGACCCGTTGTTTTATTTACTCCTTCTTTTGTTATTGAACAAGTAAATTCAATAAGAAACCACTTCAAGAAAAAGAAAGCAGTCATTATCAACAAAGAGGGCCAATTAGACAAACAAAAGAATAACGAATTGAACAAACGAATAATAAAGGTTTTCCCGTGGCTGGCAGATTACACACAGAGAAGCAGTATGTTAAGAAAATTATATGCGAGTTTGTCATATACGAATTTTTGCTAACCCGAAAACAACAAATTTTAATACTTGGGTTTCCAATGTGTTGGGACACGGCGATATGCTTACGAGTTTTTCTTATAGTTGGGTTAATGTGGCGGACCCCCGTGAGATGATGGAAGAAGGAATAAAAACAGAGTTGGAAGAATTGAGACGGAAAATTGACTTATGTCTGAATGTCAAAGGGGCAGAAAATGAAAGCGAAAACGAGGACGACGACGACTGCAAATATAAGCCTTTGGGGAAAAAAGCAAGCCGTGAGGATAAGTTTGAGTTATTAAATAAAATTTGGAATGACTACGGCGGGGCAATTACAAATACGACACTCAGAAAAATAAGCGGAATTGGGGCTGTTATTGTAAATCAATTCGTAATGAGTAAAAAGGAAACCACGACGGAGGAAACAAAGCAGACCACTGAAGCAAAGCAACCCGAAGCAAAGCAAACTGAGAAAAAGAAAGCGGGCTATAAGTTGATAGACGAAAACGGGGTCAGTCAACCAATAAGACGGAGTAGCCGATTGAAAAAAAAGAAAGACATTGAATAAATCTCTTTGAATAATGGGCTTTTGGTTTTTTTTCTTTTTTTATTCCTGTTTTTCTGTTCTATTTTTTCGTTTCTGTTTTTTGTTTCTGATTAAAAAAATTTAAGAAATTCAATTAAATTTTTTGGTGTGTTGAAAAACACACATATAAATATTTCAGTGTGTTGAAAAACACACATTACACGGAGGACGAAGACGCGGAAACTTCCATAGGCGCGGGAAGGGGATTGCTGGGGAGAATTGCTTGGACAACTCGTTTTAAAGCATCGTCAAATAATGTACCACTCGTAATGAGTTGATAAACCCGTTTATATTGTTGTTCGCCAAATCCTGATATTTTTCGGTGTCCCCCCTGCTGTATCTATTGCTTAAACTTTTTGGTCTCTGTTGTTATTTGCTCCTGCTTGAGTTCCAAAATCCTGACAAAATCAATATCTTCTGTAATTTCTTTTGCTTCTCTTAATTTCTGCCGTAGTGTTTTAACCTCTTGTTTTTTTTTCGTTCTCGCTTTGGTCAAAGCAATAATTCGGTGGGACAAAGATTTAATTTCCCCCTCGGTCTTGTCAAGTGAAGCCCGTATTTCATCCACATTATTGGTTAATTTTTTTCGTCGTTTAATTCGCCTTTCTACATCGGCATCCGTCTTGGGGGCACTTTGTGAAACGATACTGCGGGTTTCGCTCATAGTGTCTGGACAACTTTTTGCTCGGGACAAAAGGACAAAAGTGATCACCTTTGACAAAAATTGGTTGCACGGGTTTCGGCTCTTAATTGGCGTATCGGTCTGGACTAACGAAATTATTTTATGGCGGTTTCTGTTGTCTGGACTAACAAATTTATTATAATTTATTTGTGGCCGTGGTGGCACCCGTAATTATCTCGTCAATAGCGGGTTTTATGTTGGACATGTAGGAATATAAGACATTTTCATATTCTTCAATCATTGCTTTAGATTTTTCTGTTTTCGGCAGTCGTTGAAGGTTCTCTTTTATTTTGATTAATTGTGTGTATGTGTCGGGGGTTGTTGCTGATAGGTAATTTTTTTTTGAGAAATATTCTGAAATGTTTCTTCTGTGGTTGTTGGTGTTGTTAAAAGGCTGTTTAAGCATTCGTTCAAAGCCTTCAAAAATTTTAATGTGTCGTGTGTGGTATGTGTGCGGGCTGTGTGTATTACTGCTTCTGTTTTAGATTTAAGGACGACATCACATACATGGCATTTTGACATCTCTTATAATTATGTATTATTTTTTCAAGCGATTATCACATTCGATTGTCAAATGTATGTTCAATTTGTAAGACCATTTGTTTTAATCTATCAATACTTTTTTTATACAATAATTCATCAATTATTGGTTTATGAGAGCGGGTTAAATATTTGTAAAGTGTGTCAATTGTTTGACAAGGTATTAAACCCTTATGTTCGCGAAGCCGTCGTGTATTGACAATATTCATCAAATACACCAATTGGTCCAGATTGTGAATAAAAGACATTGTATAATTAAGGGTCTTCAATAACAAAAGCACTTAAACATTTCTTAGAGCAAAATATCGCGGTTTCATACATTAGCCCTGTATCGCATATACGATAAATCGGTTCATCAACAAAAGCAAACGATACCCCACAACAATCGCATAAATCGCAGTTATGATACACGATATCCCCGTATATAAAACTCTCTATGTGATCCCGTAGTTCGGTCGGCAGTTTGGCGACAATGTCAGTCATTTATCGGGGCAGTCGGGACGCGAGGTATATGTTATTATCCTTCGGTTATTTGTATTCTTTTTTCTTTTTTTTGAAAGAGAGAAAGAAAATATATAATATCCATGTGAAACAAAAAGAAATGAGAAAAAAATAAGTTATAACCCCCCGACGGATTGAAGAAATAAGAATAAAAGATATATGAATGACAAACCACCAAACAAAAAGGAAGCAACAAAACATAAAAAAGAAGCAAAAAAAGGGCGGGCAAAAAATGAACTTAATAAGTCAAATCCTGCCCAATTTTCAGAAAGTAAAATTTATTGAAAAAAAGAAATTTATTGAAAAAAACTTCCTAAAAAACGGGCAGAAATTGACCTTATAAGTTCAAATCCTGCCCACCACTTTTAAGCCTTATTAACATAAAATAAGCCTTCATATTAATCATAAAAAATACACATCTATGAAAAATTACATATCCTTAACTCGCGGGGCTGTATTAACTTATTTTATAAATCATCATTTCGGTTATATGGTTTCTTTTTATACCTCATAATAACATTCCTAAATAATCGCTGTCGGCCGTCAATAAGCGGTTGGTATTTTTCCTTACAATAACCCCTTAAGTCGGGGTGATTTTTGATTTTATCCGCAACAAATTTATTCTTATGAATTCGCCTGTCTCGTTTGGACATATTATCATATAAGTCGCCCAGTTTAAATTCGGCGCACACGTCTTGAATTTGTATAAATTCTTTGTCTCCCGCTTTCTCATACAACTCATTAAACCACATCATAAAGTCGTCGCAGTTTCTTAAGTAGTGTGAAGAAGCCTTCAACACTATTTCGGGGGTCTCAATTAATTTATAGCCTTGTTCAACAAAGTCATTAAATGATTTCGTCAGAATATGAAACAATGATAATTTATAATCGTTAATAAAGTCAATAGTTTCATAATATGGATTAGCCTCGTATATATTGGTCAAATCCGTCAATTTAGACATTTCTTCTTTTGATTTAAACAATGTCGGAAATGGAATTACACGCAATCGTCTCGCCACACCCCCATCTAAATGGTCAATTAATGGAATGTCATTTGCTAACATAAACAACGTGCCCACATTCCTTTTTTCCGTGTTTTTTTCATACAATCCGCGTGCCACAATGGTATCAGTCCCCGTCAGAGTTTTAATTGAAGACCCTAATATCAGATTTTTCTTCGCACTCGGTTCAACATACACACACGCTCGTTTATTATGTAAATTTGCTAAGCCTTGGTTCAAATCGCTTTCTTTTGCTTCCTTTGTTATAATATTAATATGTGCGTTAATGTAATATTCGCCCAACATCCCACGATATAATTTCGTCATTAAAGTATCCTTGCCATTACCACCCGACCCTGTCAGAATAAAGAAATATTGGAGTTGTTGCCCATATAGCCCCGTCGCCAACACTTGAAGCAGATAAACGAGCACATCGTCATAAGGCATAACTTTTTTTAGAAAATCTCGCAGATTGGTAATTGCTTCATCATTCGGCGGTTTGCAATTATAGCCCACACTCATACAAACATAATCATCGGGTTTACCATTACGGAATTCACCTTTTACAAGGTCATATACGCCATTATTAAATCCTACTAAATTTGAAGTAATATCAAACGGATTTTTTTAAACCGCATATTTCGCTTTTAAGCATTTCACGATACCGCCACGCGGGCTATGGTTTCTTAGTTTAATTATCATTTGCTTTTGCTTTTTCTTATACATTTTAATGTTTTCGTCGTGTTGCTTCATTTTTCCCTCGTCGGTCTCTTGTTGTTTTTCTTTAATCGCAACACTAATGAGAGCATCCGTAAATATCATCATTTCATTAAATACATTTGACCCCAGAAAGTTATGAAATATGTCATCGTCTCCCGCGTCCCATAAGTGTGCATTCGGTGGAAACTTATACACCGCATTATTGAAGCAGATAAACCTATTTTTATATTTCGCGTAGATAAATTCCGTGTAATCATCGTCATTACCATCCATAAAGGCTTTTGATTTTTCGCGATCATAATTGTCATTGTCAGTTGGTTCGGCTACGGGTTCGGGTTCGCGTTCAGCAACGGCTACAGGTTCAACTACAGGTTCAACTACAGGTTCAACTACAGGTTCGGCTACTGCTACAGGTTCAACTACAGGTTCAACTACAGGTTCGGCTTCTTTGGTTTTCTTAATTAGTTTTTCAAGATAATCAACGGCTTTATATGTTTGCCTCTTATGTTCATATCCGTTTTCTTTAGCCCAGTATAACAATGAGCCGTATTTTAATAACCCCTTTGTTCCAGCATTCCACATTTCAATAATGTCGCCATCACCCGTGAATTTATCGCTTTGTTTTGAAAATTCAATTGCTAACGATAAACCCACATCTTTATTGATTGTTTCGTGTTTCAAAGCCTCGCAAGCCTCCGCAGTCCAACGGATTGCCCAAAGCACTTTTTTGCCAATCAGTATAATTGTCAGCCATAATAGCGGGTATCCATTTCACAACCTCCTTTAATTCGTCAGCGGTCGCGGGTAAATCTTTCAATATGATACTGGAAAAATCAAAGCAGTCGCCATCAGTGATTTTGTTGTTGTCGGTTGGTGGAATGTCTAACACTTCAAAAGACGCTTCTTCAATCCCGCGCACCATGACACACGGCGCCCCATATATCATCCGTATTAGCCACTGCGGGGGATTAATCGGCGGATATTTGTCGGGTCGCATTTTCCACTCATACATTTTACCAGACTTATGAATTGAAGGAGGTAATGTTATTTTTCCCCAGTCGTTTTTCAAATCCCAGTCCAATTTAATTTCGTGATATTCGTGATCATCATCTTTTTTTAATCGCATCGTTGGAAATTGTATCATATCTTTGACATTGGATAAATACGGAAGAAAGATATGATAACCACCCCCACCCGTTATCGCACGCGGGGCCAGTCTAATGAATGTTTTCGTTTCTTCATCCGTTTTGCTAAAGAAACCTAACAACTCTTTGAAAATTTCAACAGAAGTAAATTTAAAGTCTTTGACGGGTTTGTTATCAATATCTAACACGGAGACATTTGAAAATATACCAGTTCGCATTCCAATGTTTTCGCCTTGCTTAAATTTCCACGGCTTGTTAAAGTCCGCGTCGTATTTACGGCCAATTTTGCCCACTGGTATCCCCGTCGGTTTTCCCTTGGTCATTACAATTTTCTCTCGCACAATGGAATAATTAAGAGTATCATAAAGTTCCGCATACTCTCTCACTTTTTCATAATGTCGCGGACCATGGTCCCACGGGTTTTTGTTTTCGTCGTTCGTTGCTTTGAATTCGTAGACGGCGGGCGCCTTGGTTCCCGTGGTGGTTCCCGCGGTCGTGGTCGTGGTCGTTGTCGTGGTCTCGCTCATATCTTCAACCCTTATTATACTGTTGTCTGTCATTTCTTTAATACATAATTCCCATATCTTTGAAGGGTCTGGAAGGACAAGTTTGACATTGTCATTTCGTGTCGCATCAACGGATAACATTTGAATGTTATATAATTTCAAATATAATTTTTCAAAAAAAAATTAAATAAATATTAAGAAAAATAATAAATATTTTTTATTAAACTTTTTATATATCCGTATAATATAATATGAGTATAAGGGGACGCAAATCAACCGCGCCAAGCATACAACCATCCAGTGAAACTATAAGAAACCCAGACGGCACAACAACCTATATTCGCTATTATCCAAAGGCATTAAAAAACGGAAACATCGTTTATAATAAATATGTTCAAACCCTCAAACACGCACCACCACAACAAAAGACCGCTCAGAAAAAAATAAAGGGTAAAATGGTCAAAGAGATAAAGCCCGCGTTGCTAAATTATAGTGTTGAAGAATTCAACAAGATTAAGCCATTATTAGAAAATAAACAGATTTTACAATTTGTCAATTAGATAAAAAAGAAATCCGTTTTTTTTTACTCTTTTTTACTCTGGTTTTTTCGTCAAAGCATAATATAATTCGTTTTTCGTCGTGCTGTAATATTCCCCGTCATCGTCGTTTTTAGTTGTCTTCAACACATTAGAATAATATTCAAAATGAGTAATTTGGAATATCCGTGTTTCAATTAATGATAAATCTTCAATTCTATTTTTAATTTTTCCTTCTAAGTGTCCAATGTATTTTACATCGTTCAACACATACCTCATATTTTTCTTTGTCCAGTGCTCACGGGCTCCCGTATATTCGCAAATCAAATTTACGACAACCTCAGGAAGATTGCTTTCGCGCATCAAATACAAATAAGCCATCTTGTATATAAGCGGTTGCTCGTTTCTTTAATATATAATTCACATACCCTTGAATAATTATATATAAGAAAAAAATAATATTCGTTTATATATCCTTATTATATGTCATCGTGTGTTTATTGTCGCGCATCTAATATTAATATTGTTGTTGAAAATCATAAATTTTGTAGCCTTAAATGTTTAATAACGCATCTGTTAAGGAATAACCCAAACAATATTTTATCTAATACCAAAACGGAAATATTAGACATCATAAACCCTTATACCATTATTCGCCCAGTTCGTTGAAAGTGTCATCAACCTCTTTTAATATCCATAACACCAACGCCTTATTGTATTCAACAAAATATAAATTAATATTCCCATCTACTACCTCGCAAAAAATACATGCTGATAATTTAGATAAATACATATAAATTTGTAATTGGATATGTTCCCATATCTTAATACCATATTTTTTATTGCTCCTTATTTTTACTTCTAAAATTGATTTGAATACATCAAAATTAATAATCCCGTCAATTATTCCGTATATACAATATTTTTCATTCATTGGTTTTCTGTAAGACTTTTGAAAACTTGATATATTGTATATTTCGCTTAAGTAATTAATAACAATTGCTTCGTTCTTTAACCCGTTGCTTAAATGGTCGCCGTGGTCCTTTAATTTAACACACATTTCATTTTCTATTTTATGGACCTTCGGCATATGTGGTGATTTTCTTTTTTTAATATTCTTCTTTTTTATCTTTATTTTTGCTGTTTCCAAATGTGGAAATTCCCTTTTAGCAAATTCGTAGATATATCTTCTTTCGTGTTCGTTCAAAAAAAGAATTTTTGCTATTTCTCCCGCGTATATAACTTTCGTTCGTATACAAACGATTTGAAAAATCGTGTTATAACACAAACTTTGTTTGTTGGTATATTACGCATTTAATAATATTTCCGCAAATTCATCAACATTATTGATTGGCTTCAATATTTCGGGGTGTGCGGTCTTAATACGATTGTATTTTAATTTCACATATTTCTCAATCAGTTCATATCGGTCGTGTCTGTCTTTCAATAATTGATTTAATGGCATATTTTGGCGTATCATAAAATCTTTTACTCGTTCATATTTTGATAATATATCATTGTCTAATATCTCTGTTGTATCGCTTGCAGTTTCTTCGGCTAGTTCTTCCGTTGTTTCTTTAATATGTGTTATTGGTTCAATAATTTCGCCTTCAACATCCTTCATAGATAATAGATAAATTAGCCGTTTATTTTCCCGCCGTAATTCCTTAATTTTATCTTTCAAATGTTTTTCATTGTCTTTATACTTCATTATTGTCTTTGTCATTTTAGCCTGTTTTTTAGCATTTTCAATTAAAGTGCGGTGTAATGATTTCGTTTTAATTATAAATTTTTTCATTACTACATCATTTTTAGAAACAACATTTTTTATATCCACATTATATTTCATCGTCATTTTCAACGATATTTCTAATAACAAACCCCTTAATAATAAACTGCATTTTGTCCCCTCGCGTATTGTAGTCATAGCGGGTATTTTATGAATAATAACCTCATAGTCCCCTTTTATGTCGTGTATTTTACCATCATCACGCACAATATATTTATCGTAGGTTGACCTGTACATTTTCTCATACAAATCGGGGTCGTTGTAAATACAACTACTTCCACAATCACACATTGTATACAAACGATTTGAAAAATCGTGTTATAACACAAACTTGTTTGTTGGTATATTATACTATATAAAAAACTCATTTCTTTAAAATATTTATTAAAGATATGGCTTATAATATATAACAAATGGATACACAATTGATTAAGTGTATTTACGGCAACCATAGCAAACCAGAAAATGAGTTTGTTGGAAAACGTGGGCACGGGTTCGGGCGTGTTCCAATTGTAGAAAAATAAAGGGCAATTCTGTCAAAAGACAATTAACAACACCACCGCCTGAAAATATGAAGGTCTGTAATAACTGCAGAATTATTAAACCGATTAATGAATTTATGAAGGACAAAAAAGAAATTAATAAATGTGCTAATTGTCGGGAATATATAAAAGAATGGCGTGCTAAAACTAGCCATTATGAAAAATATAAAGAATATAATCGCAATTATAACCGCGAATATATGAAAACTTATAAAAAGAACAAACAAAAGCAATCATTAGAATAATATTGAAATTATAGTTTTTTTATCACACTAGAAGATGATTAAAAAGTATCTAAAGTTTATTATATTATGAGCGACTTTTGCAATCGTTGTAAAATTAGACAACCACATTTACATTATAAGTCATGTCAACGATGTAGGGCTTATTTAGCGAACTACGCGGGACGCAAGCAAGCGAATAAAAGATATTATGAAAAAAGGAAACTAAAACAACAACAACAACAACAACAGGCGGGCGACGGCTTTGAACCAAAATCGCTTATAAGGCACGATACGACAGAATTTAATTTGGATGAATTATTATTAAAGAGCAACGAATTCAATGAACTCAAAACACAATGCGATAAATTAAAAAAACGGCAGGACAAACAACATGAAAAACATATTATAAATACAGACCAAAGTGGAGAATTTATTGCTTATTTACAATGTGAAATTATGAGCCTTCAAACTTACAGAAGCAACAACAAAGAAGAAAATCAAAGCAATTAATGACAAATTGAACAAACTTAAAAAACAAATAAAAAATTTATAAAAATATATATGACATTCTATATATAGGGCGGTGTCCGTAGGGTGGTCTATGTCGTCCGAGATAATCAAAAATTCAATCAAATAATTAAAACGATTGAAGACGAAGACGGCACGAAATTATTGATATATTTGGATACATTATATTTTTATATCCAGGCAAAAATTAATAACATTATTATTGACAGCCCCGATTTTGAAGCAGATGGATTTCCAGCAATTCACCCGTTTCATGAGCTGAAGTTGATGAACAATAAGAACCTTATCAACGGCTTATATATCACTTTAAACCAACTCAAAGAAATCGGAAACATAGACGATTTTAAAGAAGTAAGAAATATTATTGACACGGCCGAAGGCTATCATAAAAGGGGTTATCCGTGGTTAATGGACAATGTAATTGACATAAGTAAAAGAATTGATATTATAAAAAGAAGAAATAATTTAATTTGTAGTTAGCCAACAACAACCCGCGAACAAATTAATTTTTTTCTTTATGTTGGTCAAAGATATGGAATTATATATTAAAGAAATGAGCAACCGCTTATAAAAAAGAGATGCCACGACCAAACAGAAAACCACGAATTAAACGAAATAAACGAAAGCCACAAAACAGATACAATAAACAATGTAAATACCTTAAAAAATACGAATACGCCGATAACTACAAAAAGCCAAACATATTACATGAGGCTAATGACCATTTACCACACGATATTATGAATATTATAAAAGAATATGCCAATTTAGTTTATTGTGATCATTGTGAGGGTATAACGGGATGCCAACAGGGATGCGGTGTGTTTATTGATATAAATGACGATATAACGGGGTATGAATTCAGAAATCCTGGATGTTTACACATGAAAAATATTTATCTTGCTCATTTACATTTCCATATGAACGATATAATATTTTTGATAGTTGTAATTTGATAGTAGCGGGGTCTCGTATAGCATGGGCTACTTATGATGAAATAATAAATAGCAATCCCATTATTTATAATCATATAATTGTTTTTAATCATATTAGGTCCGATTACCCGTCATATGAAAAAAGGTCAGATTTATTACCATTTGTAGTCAAAGATGACTATAATTTGTCATGTGGTGGTCAATGTTATAATGATACAAATCATTATAATGTAGGCATTGATTTTTACAATACAACATACTTGCGAGCACATTTGCGGAAGATAAAGAGAATTTAACGTTAAACAAGCAACATTAAATATTGAAGAACGAATATTATTTTTTTCTTATATATAATTATTCAAGGGTATGTGAATTATATATTAAAGAAATGAGCAACCGCTTATATACAAGATGGCTTATTTGTATTTGATGCGCGAAAGCAATCTTCCTGAGGTTGTCGTAAATTTGATTTGCGAATATACGGGAGCCCGTGAGCACTGGACAAAGAAAAATATGAGGTATGTGTTGAACGATGTAAAATACATTGGACACTTAGAAGGAAAAATTAAAAATAGAATTGAAGATTTATCATTAATTGGAACACGGATATTCCAAATTACTCATTTTGAATATTATTCTAATGTGTTGAAGACAACTAAAAACGACGATGACGGGGAATATTACAGCACGACGAAAAACGAATTATATTATGCTTTGACGAAAAAACCAGAGTAAAAAAGAGTAAAAAAAAACGGATTTCTTTTTTATCTAATTGACAAATTGTAAAATCTGTTTATTTTCTAATAATGGCTTAATCTTGTTGAATTCTTCAACACTATAATTTAGCAACGCGGGCTTTATCTCTTTGACCATTTTACCCTTTATTTTTTTCTGAGCGGTCTTTTGTTGTGGTGGTGCGTGTTTGAGGGTTTGAACATATTTATTATAAACGATGTTTCCGTTTTTTAATGCCTTTGGATAATAGCGAATATAGGTTGTTGTGCCGTCTGGGTTTCTTATAGTTTCACTGGATGGTTGTATGCTTGGCGCGGTTGATTTGCGTCCCCTTATACTCATATTATATTATACGGATATATAAAAAGTTTAATAAAAAATATTTATTATTTTTCTTAATATTTATTTAATTTTTTTTTGAAAAATTATATTTGAAATTATATAACATTCAAATGTTATCCGTTGATGCGACACGAAATGACAATGTCAAACTTGTCCTTCCAGACCCTTCAAAGATATGGGAATTATGTATTAAAGAAATGACAGACAACAGTATAATAAGGGTTGAAGATATGAGCGAGACCACGACAACGACCACGACCACGACCGCGGGAACCACCACGGGAACCAAGGCGCCCGCCGTCTACGAATTCAAAGCAACGAACGACGAAAACAAAAACCCGTGGGACCATGGTCCGCGACATTATGAAAAAGTGAGAGAGTATGCGGAACTTTATGATACTCTTAATTATTCCATTGTGCGAGAGAAAATTGTAATGACCAAGGGAAAACCGACGGGGATACCAGTGGGCACAATTGGCCGTAAATACGACGCGGACTTTAACAAGCCGTGGAAATTTAAGCAAGGCGAAAACATTGGAATGCGAACTGGTATATTTTCAAATGTCTCCGTGTTAGATATTGATAACAAACCCGTCAAAGACTTTAAATTTACTTCTGTTGAAATTTTTTTTTTAGCAAAACGGATGAAGAAACGAAAACATTCATTAGACTGGCCCCGCGTGCGATAACGGGTGGGGGTGGTTATCATATCTTTCTTCCGTATTTATCCAATGTCAAAGATATGATACAATTTCCAACGATGCGATTAAAAAAAGATGATGATCACGAATATCACGAAATTAAATTGGACTGGGATTTGAAAAACGACTGGGGAAAAATAACATTACCTCCTTCAATTCATAAGTCTGGTAAAATGTATGAGTGGAAAATGCGACCCGACAAATATCCGCCGATTAATCCCCCGCAGTGGCTAATACGGATGATATATGGGGCGCCGTGTGTCATGGTGCGCGGGATTGAAGAAGCGTCTTTTGAAGTGTTAGACATTCCACCAACCGACAACAACAAAATCACTGATGGCGACTGCTTTGATTTTTCCAGTATCATATTGAAAGATTTACCCGCGACCGCTGACGAATTAAAGGAGGTTGTGAAATGGATACCCGCTATTATGGCTGACAATTATACTGATTGGCAAAAAGTGCTTTGGGCAATCCGTTGGACTGCGGAGGCTTGCGAGGCTTTGAAACACGAAACAATCAATAAAGATGTGGGTTTATCGTTAGCAATTGAATTTTCAAAACAAAGCGATAAATTCACGGGTGATGGCGACATTATTGAAATGTGGAATGCTGGAACAAAGGGGTTATTAAAATACGGCTCATTGTTATACTGGGCTAAAGAAAACGGATATGAACATAAGAGGCAAACATATAAAGCCGTTGATTATCTTGAAAAACTAATTAAGAAAACCAAAGAAGCCGAACCTGTAGTTGAACCTGTAGTTGAACCTGTAGCAGTAGCCGAACCTGTAGTTGAACCTGTAGTTGAACCTGTAGTTGAACCTGTAGCCGTTGCTGAACGCGAACCCGAACCCGTAGCCGAACCAACTGACAATGACAATTATGATCGCGAAAAATCAAAAGCCTTTATGGATGGTAATGACGATGATTACACGGAATTTATCTACGCGAAATATAAAAATAGGTTTATCTGCTTCAATAATGCGGTGTATAAGTTTCCACCGAATGCACACTTATGGGACGCGGGAGACGATGACATATTTCATAACTTTCTGGGGTCAAATGTATTTAATGAAATGATGATATTTACGGATGCTCTCATTAGTGTTGCGATTAAAGAAAAACAACAAGAGACCGACGAGGGAAAAATGAAGCAACACGACGAAAACATTAAAATGTATAAGAAAAAGCAAAAGCAAATGATAATTAAACTAAGAAACCATAGCCCGCGTGGCGGTATCGTGAAATGCTTAAAAGCGAAATATGCGGTTTAAAAAAATCCGTTTGATATTACTTCAAATTTAGTAGGATTTAATAATGGCGTATATGACCTTGTAAAAGGTGAATTCCGTAATGGTAAACCCGATGATTATGTTTGTATGAGTGTGGGCTATAATTGCAAACCGCCGAATGATGAAGCAATTACCAATCTGCGAGATTTTCTAAAAAAAGTTATGCCTTATGACGATGTGCTCGTTTATCTGCTTCAAGTGTTGGCGACGGGGCTATATGGGCAACAACTCCAATATTTCTTTATTCTGACAGGGTCGGGTGGTAATGGCAAGGATACTTTAATGACGAAATTATATCGTGGGATGTTGGGCGAATATTACATTAACGCACATATTAATATTATAACAAAGGAAGCAAAAGAAAGCGATTTGAACCAAGGCTTAGCAAATTTACATAATAAACGAGCGTGTGTGTATGTTGAACCGAGTGCGAAGAAAAATCTGATAGGGTCTTCAATTAAAACTCTGACGGGGACTGATACCATTGTGGCACGCGGATTGTATGAAAAAAACACGGAAAAAAGGAATGTGGGCACGTTGTTTATGTTAGCAAATGACATTCCATTAATTGACCATTTAGATGGGGGTGTGGCGAGACGATTGCGTGTAATTCCATTTCCGACATTGTTTAAATCAAAAGAAGAAATGTCTAAATTGACGGATTTGACCAATATATACGAGGCTAATCCATATTATGAAACTATTGACTTTATTAACGATTATAAATTATCATTGTTTCATATTCTGACGAAATCATTTAATGACTTTGTTGAACAAGGCTATAAATTAATTGAGACCCCCGAAATAGTGTTGAAGGCTTCTTCACACTACTTAAGAAACTGCGACGACTTTATGATGTGGTTTAATGAGTTGTATGAGAAAGCGGGAGACAAAGAATTTATACAAATTCAAGACGTGTGCGCCGAATTTAAACTGGGCGACTTATATGATAATATGTCCAAACGAGACAGGCGAATTCATAAGAATAAATTTGTTGCGGATAAAATCAAAAATCACCCCGACTTAAGGGGTTATTGTAAGGAAAAATACCAACCGCTTATTGACGGCCGACAGCGATTATTTAGGAATGTTATTATGAGGTATAAAAAGAAACCATATAACCGAAATGATGATTTATAACATAAGTTAATACAGCCCCGCGAGTTAAGGATATGTAATTTTTCATAGATGTGTATTTTTTATGATTAATATGAAGGCTTATTTTATGTTAATAAGGCTTAAAAGTGGTGGGCAGGATTTGAACTTATAAGGTCAATTTCTGCCCGTTTTTTAGGAAGTTTTTTTCAATAAATTTCTTTTTTCAATAAATTTTACTTTCTGAAAATTGGGCAGGATTTGACTTATTAAGTTCATTTTTTGCCCGCCCTTTTTTTGCTTCTTTTTTATGTTTTGTTGCTTCCTTTTTGTTTGGTGGTTTGTCATTCATATATCTTTTATTCTTATTTCTTCAATCCGTCGGGGGGTTATAACTTATTTTTTTCTCATTTCTTTTTGTTTCACATGGATATTATATATTTTCTTTCTCTCTTTCAAAAAAAAGAAAAAAGAATACAAATAACCGAAGGATAATAACATATACCTCGCGTCCCGACTGCCCCGATAAATGACTGACATTGTCGCCAAACTGCCGACCGAACTACGGGATCACATAGAGAGTTTTATATACGGGGATATCGTGTATCATAACTGCGATTTATGCGATTGTTGTGGGGTATCGTTTGCTTTTGTTGATGAACCGATTTATCGTATATGCGATACAGGGCTAATGTATGAAACCGCGATATTTTGCTCTAAGAAATGTTTAAGTGCTTTTGTTATTGAAGACCCTTAATTATACAATGTCTTTTATTCACAATCTGGACCAATTGGTGTATTTGATGAATATTGTCAATACACGACGGCTTCGCGAACATAAGGGTTTAATACCTTGTCAAACAATTGACACACTTTACAAATATTTAACCCGCTCTCATAAACCAATAATTGATGAATTATTGTATAAAAAAAGTATTGATAGATTAAAACAAATGGTCTTACAAATTGAACATACATTTGACAATCGAATGTGATAATCGCTTGAAAAAATAATACATAATTATAAGAGATGTCAAAATGCCATGTATGTGATGTCGTCCTTAAATCTAAAACAGAAGCAGTAATACACACAGCCCGCACACATACCACACACGACACATTAAAATTTTTGAAGGCTTTGAACGAATGCTTAAACAGCCTTTTAACAACACCAACAACCACAGAAGAAACATTTCAGAATATTTCTCAAAAAAAAATTACCTATCAGCAACAACCCCCGACACATACACACAATTAATCAAAATAAAAGAGAACCTTCAACGACTGCCGAAAACAGAAAAATCTAAAGCAATGATTGAAGAATATGAAAATGTCTTATATTCCTACATGTCCAACATAAAACCCGCTATTGACGAGATAATTACGGGTGCCACCACGGCCACAAATAAATTATAATAAATTTGTTAGTCCAGACAACAGAAACCGCCATAAAATAATTTCGTTAGTCCAGACCGATACGCCAATTAAGAGCCGAAACCCGTGCAACCAATTTTTGTCAAAGGTGATCACTTTTGTCCTTTTGTCCCGAGCAAAAAGTTGTCCAGACACTATGAGCGAAACCCGCAGTATCGTTTCACAAAGTGCCCCCAAGACGGATGCCGATGTAGAAAGGCGAATTAAACGACGAAAAAAATTAACCAATAATGTGGATGAAATACGGGCTTCACTTGACAAGACCGAGGGGGAAATTAAATCTTTGTCCCACCGAATTATTGCTTTGACCAAAGCGAGAACGAAAAAAGAACAAGAGGTTAAAACACTACGGCAGAAATTAAGAGAAGCAAAAGAAATTACAGAAGATATTGATTTTGTCAGGATTTTGGAACTCAAGCAGGAGCAAATAACAACAGAGACCAAAAAGTTTAAGCAATGGATACAGCAGGGGGGACACCGAAAAATATCAGGATTTGGCGAACAACAATATAAACGGGTTTATCAACTCATTACGATTGGTACATTATTTGACGATGCTTTAAAACGAGTTGTCCAAGCAATTCTCCCCAGCAATCCCCTTCCCGCGCCTATGGAAGTTTCCGCGTCTTCGTCCTCCGTGTAATGTGTGTTTTTCAACACACTGAAATATTTATATGTGTGTTTTTCAACACACCAAAAAATTTAATTGAATTTCTTAAATTTTTTTAATCAGAAACAAAAAACAGAAACGAAAAAATAGAACAGAAAAACAGGAATAAAAAAAGAAAAAAAACCAAAAGCCCATTATTCAAAGAGATTTATTCAATGTCTTTCTTTTTTTTCAATCGGCTACTCCGTCTTATTGGTTGACTGACCCCGTTTTCGTCTATCAACTTATAGCCCGCTTTCTTTTTCTCAGTTTGCTTTGCTTCGGGTTGCTTTGCTTCAGTGGTCTGCTTTGTTTCCTCCGTCGTGGTTTCCTTTTTACTCATTACGAATTGATTTACAATAACAGCCCCAATTCCGCTTATTTTTCTGAGTGTCGTATTTGTAATTGCCCCGCCGTAGTCATTCCAAATTTTATTTAATAACTCAAACTTATCCTCACGGCTTGCTTTTTTCCCCAAAGGCTTATATTTGCAGTCGTCGTCGTCCTCGTTTTCGCTTTCATTTTCTGCCCCTTTGACATTCAGACATAAGTCAATTTTCCGTCTCAATTCTTCCAACTCTGTTTTTATTCCTTCTTCCATCATCTCACGGGGGTCCGCCACATTAACCCAACTATAAGAAAAACTCGTAAGCATATCGCCGTGTCCCAACACATTGGAAACCCAAGTATTAAAATTTGTTGTTTTCGGGTTAGCAAAAATTCGTATATGACAAACTCGCATATAATTTTCTTAACATACTGCTTCTCTGTGTGTAATCTGCCAGCCACGGGAAAACCTTTATTATTCGTTTGTTCAATTCGTTATTCTTTTGTTTGTCTAATTGGCCCTCTTTGTTGATAATGACTGCTTTCTTTTTCTTGAAGTGGTTTCTTATTGAATTTACTTGTTCAATAACAAAAGAAGGAGTAAATAAAACAACGGGTCTCTCAGTCCAGTTCTTTTTTTGTCACTCTCTCTTTTTTGCTAAGTTTTCAACCCTTAGCCAACTCGGTTTATCAGGTATTAATTCATAAGTGTTTTTGTCAAATATCTCAACAAGTCGTGCCCCTATTGCTAGCATTAAAGCCAACAACTTTAAATAAGGGTCATTACTTAAAATCATTTCATTCATTTTTGCCATTACCTCCCGCACATCAATCTGTATTTTTTGTTCATTTTTGGCTTTGACATCTTTCTTATACCCCTCAACGATATCAATCCGCTCGTCTTCATTCAGATTAAAATACTTATCCAGTTTGCTCATTTCATATACTTTTTCACTTTGATAAGGCTCTATTGCTTTTTTTCTCACTTCAGAAAGTCTTTGCCTTCTACTATTCAAATTAGGATACACAATAGCATATTTTGGATATATGACTTTTAGTGCTTCAAGTGCCTCTTCATCACTCGTTGGTGTGCTAAATAGCAATATAATAGCATTATGAAACGCGACACTTGGTTTCAACTCACTATCGTAGAAGTTGGACACGACTTCATAAATTTTATTTTCAGTAGTAGCAACTCTTAACTGCCTAACAAATTTCTTATCATCTTCGCTCCACATCTTAGTATATATTAGACAGATCCTATATTATTTTAATTATTTTAAATTAAAAATCCATATTACCCCCGATATGTCCCTAAATGTTGTTAAACCACTAGGCCAGTTGTTGTTAATAGTAGCAGTCTGAGAGAGACAAACCAGTGTTAGTAATAATGAAGGCCGAATTGACCGAGGCCCATACCCGCGGGCGGAAAATTATTTTTCCTTATTGTATAAAAACGGGAGACGACAAAAAAAAATTCATTTCTTAATAAAAGGTTGGACAACTTGGACAAGTTAAAATATAGATAATAGTAAGAAGAACAATATAATAAATACCGAAATTTAATCACTAAAAAGTGTCCAACCTTATAAAAATGGGGTCGGTCGGGGCCAACCTTGGGGTTGGACACCAATAAGAGAAGACAATCTCTCGCCTGCTCTCATATTCAATCATTGAATTATGTATTAAGCATATACTATTCATCGTATATATAATGAGTTCTACCATAGAAGAAATGAAGGCTGTGTTTTAGTCTCCCTGATCCAAGGAGGCAACGATATAGAGCAAAGTACGTGGAAAATAATAAGGAGAAAATTAAAGAGCAACAGAGGAAATATAGAGAAGCAAATAAAGACAAGATAAATAAACAACGAAGGGAATATTATAAGAAAAATAGAGATAAGATCCAAGAGCAACAGAAGAAATACAGAGAAATTAATAAAGTAGTATTGGATTAATACAAAGAGGAATATCTCAAGCAGATAGAGAAAGAGAAGCAGAAAGAAACAAATCCAAATATTGAATATTTAAAATCCCTTCAATTCTGATCGTGTTGGTGAAACTCTTTTTTTTCCCTTACTCGTGTGGCTATCGCCCCTATTGAACTTTTAAGATCCCTCCAATTTTGACCATATCAGCAAAAAAATGAACCAATATCGGCAACACCGCAGACGAGAAAGGTGAGGCGAAAAAGCACACCGCCAAAATTCTGACTTGCGGGGTTTTGGACAACTTTCTGTTTTCAGTGTGGGCACTTGGACAACTTTTCGCAGCCAGAGAGATTTTAATGAAATTGTTG
>WBZZ01001138.1:5000-12500 GCA_019918135.1 Paulinella micropora | reverse complement strand
GATTGCCATGCAGACGAAGGAGAGCTGACCGGCTTGAACCAACGGATATCATCGGGGTGATAGAACATATAGCGTGCCACTGCAGTGCGGCCGTGGACAGAGACAATGTGGGAGGTTAGCACTATGCGCTTGATCAGTAGCCTGTCGGGATCTATACTCAGCAGAGAACCTGAGGCTACCAGCTCCCCGGCGCCACAATCCTTAATATCTGATGCTCCCATCCCAACGCTATCTTTCCTCTCTGGTGCAGGTTTGAACATTAGAACAGGGGCAGGAGGAAATGTGATGTGTCCATAAACAGAGGCCACGCAAAAACGGCCAGGCTGGAAAAACCGAGAGACAAGGAACTTGTCGGGTTTTCCTTTCTGTGGCAAGTGCGTATAGATGGGCCGCGACAGGAAGCGGCGAAAGCCAACATGGAAAAGCATGGGCTCTTTGCCCTTCACAGGAAGGTCGTACTCCGCGTGTCGCTTCACCTGCGCAAACATATTGAACCCTGCGTTGCAGGCCAGGCAGAAAGCAGAAAGAGCACCTGGAAATGTAGCACGCTAACTTTGCGTTCGTGGTCGAGCAGCCCCCAGACCAGCAAAGGCAGTCCCTGCTGGGCATGCTTGTCACATGCAGCGGGCACGCCCTCGATGTGCAGCACAACCCTGCGCCCTGTCCCTGCACGCGCAGGCCCTAACCGAAAGTCTAGGTCCTCTTCTGCTTCCTCCTCGCTCTCACTCACACTTTTTGTGTCATCCATGTCCTCGTCCTCCTGCTCGGCACCGGGCTCTGTTTGTATGATATGCTTGTAGATGGCTTGGAACTGCTCGAGCTGACAGAGCTGCGAGTACCTGCGCCAGCACCACAAATTGCATCCACGTTGTCTCTTCCATACATATTTTCAAGGCACCACCAAAAGCAAAACTAAGATTCAATAACGCAGAAGTAGACTTACTCGAGTGGAAGGCTTTCCTTCTTGTCCCAGAACGACTTAGCGAAGCTCTTCAGACCTCGATAACTAGACAGATAAGCAAAGGTAACCGTGATGTATACTTGGCAATTGATACCGAGCATATCGATCTCTGAGCACTGTTTCACGCGGGGTCTCCACTTGGTCAGGCCAATCAACCTGCAGACAGTCAAAATCGAGGTGTCCATGTATCTGCAATGAGAGTGCTTTCGGTATCTATATATCAAACAAACACAAGTAACATGTAGAATCGTCTTGGAAAGTGGTGAGAAATAGATGTGAAGAGTGAGAGGGCGTTCGGGGAGGTGTAAGAAGGGTCAGCCACCTCGTCCTGTTCCAGCTTGCGCTTTTGGTCCAACCCCAGCTCGGCATAGGGCTTGTCCGCCTTGGGCTTGGCCAACGTGGCCATCAATGCGTCCTCTCCTTCGTCCTCTTCCTCCTCATGTGCCTCCATGTGCTGCACCTCGTCTTCCTTCGCCTCCGACAGGGGCTGGTCCGCCTGCTGGTCCTTGTCTTCCTCATCAGCCAACTCGTTCCACAGGCTCTGATATGCCGAAACCCCGCCTTCCACTGCGCATGTAGAAGCATCTCTGGCCTCTTGCCGCTGCTGGCGAGCTTCCTTGAGTTCCTGGTCGGAGATAAGGGACTGCTCGTGAGCCAGCGGGTCCAGCGGCACAAGTGCCTGCAGGGGTTTGCGCCTCTCGTCACTGGTCATGAGCAGCTGTGTGCTAGGCCAGGGCGTCGAGCAGTCTGCAGCTGAGGCAGGCGGCTGCTCATCCAGCACCCGCTCGATCTTGGACAGTTGGAAATCACCATACCCTGCCACACCACAAAACACAAAAAGAACATTGAGGTAGATAGAGCCCGGCAACAGCGGTCATGGACCGACGCAAGCCACGGGAAGATCTTCGAGGCTGATTAGGGTGGGAGTGTGTGAAAGCGAAGACCTGTCAGGTGGACCAGCTGGTTGGCGGAGAGCGCCTTGGAGGAAGGCGTGGAGCCCGCCCGTAGGAAACCAGACACCAGCAGGGTGCCTGCCAAATTGCCACGCAAAGTGCAAGACCCCCCTCAAGGCGCAACGAACAGGCAGCAAGCAGGACAAGGACTAGAAGCAGAAAGGTATCCTGTACCAGTAGAATGTTCGGCTGCAGCGTCATGGGGCTGCCAGCGCCAGCCTTCTGCCAACATGTAGGGCCTGTGTTGCCTCCACGACACTTCCCGCATGTTCAGGTGTGCAAGCCAGCGGTGTAGCTGCACGGCATGCTCTGCTGAGTCCACGCTGAGAATACGCTGCCCGGCCTGACACGACAAGGCATGGGATAGGCTCGCGCTTCGCTCCATGCAAAGTCGACAAGCCTGGACAGGAGGAAGGAGGGGAACCTCGCCGAGCGCGGTGGCGAAGTAGCGGCCGGCAAGTTTCCTTAAGGCATGCTGTTTCTTGTCAGGCAACGTGGCCAGTCCTTGAATGGTAGCGATGGTGGCGGGCAGACCCTGCGCTTTGAGGATGGTGAGGCAGTGCTGAGCCAGCGCGTCATCCCCTAGCTCGTCCCCCTCTTCATTGGGGCATGTCACCAACACCAAAATGTCCACAACCTTTGCCACATCCAGCACCTACATGCACATTTTGTTGGAAAGGGCAACGTAAGTGATAACGAGTCAGAAGCATGTTGTCAGCATGCTAGACTCTGTGTACCACAGTGGCTTCGCGAGGGATGTTGTAGAAGACGTAGTGCTGGTTGCGCTTGGCCACGTGTGCGGTGTTGGAGAATATAGCAGGGCATGAACTGGACCAGGTGGAGCCGCCCTCGCAAGCGTCCTGCACCAGCTTGCAGACGGCGCCCATATCCACGCGGTCCGACAGCGGCAGCAGCCCCACCATCTTGGCAGAGTGGCCGCGTCCTCCCAGCCGTTTCTTGTTCATTATGTCCTCCCGCTTGAGGCGCTGCCGCTGTTTGGCCTCGTTGAAACGGCGGTCCTTCACCCGCCCGCCCTCCTCCACTTTCACCGAGTGAGACCTAGTACACAGCCACTTGAAAATCCCCACAATGGATCAGATTTTGAATGTGAGGTTACCTCGTCGCTCTCTCAACTTTGCCCCTATTCTTTCGCGCGACGGAGCCCTTGGTCGAGCCTTTATGTGGCTTCTTGCCAACCTTGAACGAGGAGCGGTGGTGATGCCCGCTCATCGCAATTGCCTACAGCATCGGAAATGAGACCGCTTTCTCTCTCTCTCTCTCTCTCGAATATATATATATATATAATGTTATATATATATATAATATATATGTACATATATATACATATATATGTACATATATATATATGCATTTTTATACATATATATGGCATGATATATGTATCTTTATATAATCACAAATGTCTTCAAAAATTAGCCCCCCTGCCCCCCCCCCTCCCCTCTTATCCGAAAAATCAAAGTCTCTGCACCTAAAAAAGGGGAAGCGATTATAAGGTTGGTTGTCATGATCGAGATCACACAGGAAACAAAATTCAGTGCAAATTGTTTTGAATCCTAGATTCTTCGGAAATTTTCCCAGGTGCCGAGACTTGTTTTCAAGTATCAAGATTTCAATGTTCTAAGTGCCGAAACTTTAATTTTCGGGTTCTGGTGGCAAAGTTGGGCTTGCGGTGGAGAGGGCAGGGGGATTTTAACATACTATAATATATACATGTGTGTGTGGGGGGGCGAGGGGGGGGGGGGGGGGGGGGAGGGGAACATCCATGTTGAGAGCAAAGCACCGGCATCGACTCCGAGCCGAAAATGGAGCTATATGCCAAAAGGATCAAGCGCACGACTGAACTTTGCGTCAATGTATAACACATGTGCATACACCAAAATTCCTTCAGATAACCATAAACATGTCAAATTATTTTTATACCATACACATGTCAAAATATATGTAGTGTATGTAAATGCTTATGTAGTATATAATGTGCTGGTATTTGCATGTATGTGTATATGCATGTCTGTATGCATGACGGGGCAGTCTATATGCCAGTAAGCGACAGCACCGAGAACGACGCAAGAAGAAGAAAGAAGAAAGAAGAAGAAGAAGAAGAAGAAGAAGAAGAAGAAGAAGAAGAAGAAGAAGAAGAAGAAGAAGAAGAAGAAGAAGAAGAAAGAAGAAAGAAGAAAGAAGAAAGAAGAAAGAAGAAAGAAGAAAGAAGAAAGAAGAAAGAAAGAAGAAAGAAGAAAGAAGAAAGAAGAAAGAAGAAAGAAGAAAGAAGAAAGAAGAAAGAAGAAAGAAGAAAGAAGAAGAAAGAAGAAAGAAGAAAGAAGAAAGAAGAAAGAAGAAAGAAGAAGAAAGAAGAAAGAAGAAAGAAGAAAGAAGAAAGAAGAAAGAAGAAAGAAGAAGGAAGAAGAAAGAAGAAAGAAGAAAGAAGAAAGAAAGAAAGAAAGAAGAAAGAAGAAAGAAGAAAGAAGAAAGAAGAAAGAAGAAAGAAGAAAGAAGAAAGAAGAAGAAGAAGAAGAAGAAGAAGAAGAAGAAGAAGAAGAAGAAGAAAGAAGAAAGAAGAAAGAAGAAAGAAGAAAGAAGAAAGAAGAAAGAAGAAGAAGAAGAAGAAGAGAAGAAGAAGAAGAAGAAGAAGAAAGAAGAAGAAAGAAGAAAGAAGAAAGAAGAAAGAAGAAAGAAGAAAGAAGAAAGAAGAAAGAAGAAGAAGAAAGAAGGAAGAAGAAAGAAGAAGGAAGAAAGAAGAAGGAAGAAAGAAGAAAGGAAGAAGAAAGGAAGAAGAAAGAAAGAAGAAGAAAGAAGAAGAAAGAAGAAGAAAGGAAGAAGAACGAAGAAGAACGAAGAAGAAAGAAGAAGAAAGAAGAAGAAAGAAGAAGAAAGAAGAAGAAAGAAGAAAGAAGAAGAAAGAAGAAGAAAGAAGAAGAAAGAAGAAGAAAGAAGAAGAAAGAAGAAGAAAGAAGAAGAAAGAAGAAGAAAGAAGAAGAAAGAAGAAGAAAGAGAAGAAGAAAGAGAAGAAGAAAGAGAAGAAGAAAGAGAAGAAGAAAGAGAAGAGGAAAGAGAAGAAGAAAGAGAAGAAGAAAGAAGAAGAAAGAAGAAGAAAGAAGAAGAAAGAAGAAGAAAGAAGAAGAAGAAGAAGAAGAAGAAGAAGAAGAAGACGAAAGAAGACGAAAGAAGACGAAGAAGAAGAAGAAGAAGAAGAAGAAGAAGAAGAAGAAGAAGAAGAAGAAGAAGAAAGAAAGAAAGAAAAAAAAGAAAGAAGAAGAAGAAGAAGAAGAAGAAGAAAGAGGAGAAGGAGGAGGAGGAGAAGGAGGAGGAAATGTATTTTATGTATGTATGTATGTATGTATCTATGTCTGTATGTCTGTATGTCTGTATGTATGCATGTATGCATGTATGCATGTATGTATGCATGTATGTATGCATGTATGTATGTATGTATGTATGTATGTAGGCAGGTAGGTAGGTAGGTAGGTAGGTAGGTAGGTAGGTATGATATGTACTTAGGTACGAAGGTATGTTATGTATGTATGTTATGTAGATATGGTATGTATGTACGTATGTATGTACATATGTATGTACGTACGTACGTATGTATGTAGGTATGTATGTATGTATGTATGTATGTACGTACGTATGTATGTATGTATGTATGTATGTATGTACGTACGTATGTATGTATGTATGTATGTATGTATGTATGTATGTATGTATGTTATGTATGTATGTTATGTATGTATGTCATGTATGTTATGTATGTATGTATGTATGTATGTATGTATGCATGTATGTATGCTGTATGTATGTATGTATGTATGTATGTATGAATGAATGTATGTATGCATGTATGTATGTATGCATGTATGTATGTATGTCTGCATTGTATGAACTGCATGCGTTGCATGCGTTGCATGCATGCATGCACCATGCATGCATGGCATGCATGAAGTATGTATGCATGTGTGTACGTATGTATGTATGTATGTATGTATGCATGCGTACGTACGTACTTACATACGTACGTACGTGTGTATCGTACGTACGACGTACGTGTGTATTGTACGTACGACCTACGTACGAACGCGTGTGTTGTATGTACCTACGTACGTATTTTGAACGTATGTACATACATACGTGGGTATGTATGTATATATGTATGTATGGAAATATGTGTGTATGTATGTATGTATGTATGTATGTATGTATGTATGTATGTCTGTGTGCATGCCTGTGTGTATGACTAGGTGTATATCTGTGGGTATGTCTGTTTGTATGTCTGTTTGTATGTCTGTTTGTATGTGTGTATGTCTATGTGTATGTCTGTGTGTATGTCTGTGTGTATGTCTGTGTCTGTGTGTATGTATGTCTGTACCTACGTACGTACGTACGTACGTCCATACGTATGTATGTATGTATGTATGTATGTATGTATTGTATGTCGTAAGTACGTACGTAACGTACGTACGTATGTATGTATGCATGTATGTATGTATGTATGTATGTATGCATGCATGCAATGGAATGCAAGGCATGCATGCACGAGCAATCCAATGCGATGCATGCATGCATGAAATTCAATGCATGCACATGCAATGCATGCATGCAAGCAATTCAATTCAATTCATGCATGCATGCATGCAATGAAATTCATTCAATGCATGTGCATGCATGCATACATGCATACATACATACATACATACATACGTACGTACGTACGTACGTACATAATACGTACGTACGTACGTACGTACATACGTGCGTACGTACGTGGGTACGTACGTCGCACGTACGTACGTACGTAAGTATACACATACATACATACATACATACATACATGCATTCAATCCCGTGCATGCATCAATGGAATGCATGCATGCATGCATGCATGGCATTGATGCATGCATGCATGGCATTGATGCATGCATCCATCAATGGAATGCATGCACGCATTAATTACATTGCAAGCATGTATCCATGCATGCATGCATGCAATGTGCCATGCCATGTCATGCATGCAATGTGCCATGCCATGCCATGCATGCAATGTGCCATGCCATGCCATGCCATGCCATGCCATGCCATGCATGCATGTACATATGTATGTATGTCTGTGTGTATGTGTGTATGTATGTATGTAATACATACACATACTACTTACATACATTACATGTATGTATGTATGTATATATGTATGTATGTATGTATGTGTATGTATGTGTATGTATGCATGTATGTATGTATGTATGTATGTAATGTATGTATGTATGTATGTATGTATGTATGTATATGTGTGTGTATGTATGTATGTATGTATGTATGTATGTATGTATGTATGTATGTATGTATACATACATACATAGATACATACATGCATACACACAGACATACACACGTATGCACATACATAAATACATACATAAACACATACGTACATACATACATACATACATACATACATTACATACATTACATACATTACATACATTACATACATTACATACATTACATACATTACATACATTACATACATTACATACATTACATACATTACATACATTACATATACACACATACATA